>JAJPGS010000437.1:2452500-2625000 GCA_028654335.1 Alnus rubra | reverse complement strand
ACAGGTGTGGTTCTGGCTGTATTGACCGCATCTTTTGGTGTGACCGGTTATTCCTTGCCTCGGGATCAAATTGGTTATTGGGCAGTAAAAATTGTAACAGGCGTACCGGAAGCTATTCCTGTAATAGGATCGCCTTTGGTAGAGTTATTCACTAATCCTTTGAATCCAGTACCAACGGGTATCATCCCCCCTAGAACAACGTTCTCTTTCAGACCTTTCAACCAATCGATACGACCCCGGAGAGCGGCTTTTTTAATAACTCTTTAAATAACTCCATTCCGAATTATTTTTCAAATAAGGTTACCTTATTTGAAAAATAACCTTATTTTTCAAATAACCTTATTTGAAAAATAGTATGCCAAACGCAGCAACAGCACACTTGCAATGGCTTGATAGAGAACAAATCAGCTCCAATAAGCTCACAAAATAACTCTCTAAGCTCTGATGGAATTCAATACCGAATTCTTGCAGTTCTCAAAGCCCAGGAGCCTCTATTTATAGGCTGAGGGTTCAAATGGGTGACTGCTGTGATAAGTACGGACGCCGTCCAGACGGTAGACCTGAGCCGTCCGGACAGACAACTGTGCGACAGAATTTCTGAGATTTTCGCTGAAAATCTTTCCTGTTAAAGAGCCTCGTCCGGACGGTCGCACGTCCACAGCAAGTAATTTCCATATAAGGCTTTGCGCGTCCGGACCAAAGGGGATGGCCATCCGGACGGTTGATCTTCAATATGCAATTTCCATATCTGTTTAGCGCGCGTCTGGACCATGATAGGTAGGCGTCCGGACAGTTGAAGTTGAATACACAATTTCCATATCTGTTGAACCCGCGTCCGGACCATGCTGACTAACGTCCGGACGGTTGTATTTGAATTGCGATTCTTGCCTTATGAATGAGCACGTCCGGACGGGAATCCACGTCGTCCGGATGGGTTGCTGAGACGTCCGGACGGATTGCAAGCTATAACAGAAGCTTCACGATACAGTGGAGGGTCCGGACGGAAATCCATGTCGTTCGAAGGAATGATGCTTGGTCTGTCGGGCGTCTAGACGGAAGGGCACGTCGTTTGGACGGCTAGAACTGTGGACAGATGAGCTTCCGAATGGGATGGTACGTCGTCTGGATGGTTGTCAGGGAACCGATTTTTCTTGACTTGCACACAGTGCAGAAACTCTAGAACACTTATGAATAGCGGAATCCCTGTTAAAAAGAATCTTTTACATACAAGTGATTTTGTCCAATCAGAATGAGGCCAATTACAAACTAACAGAAATCTTACAAGTTCTTAACATGTACTTGTAATTCAAAATTTCTGACTAGGTGCGCATTAGAAAACATAATTAAATGTGTTGAGAAAAAATTCAAAATACCGTTTTGACTTTTCCAAAGCATCAACCAACCTTTTTGTATTTGAAATCAATTGCCAGTTCAAGTTTTAAACAATCACAATTCATACTAAAAAAATCGAAATAAAATAATTGCTGCTAGAATTTAGAAAATTACAGTTTCATTAACGAACAACGAACGTATCATATCTCTTTCAATTCTCATCAAAACTTGAATCTGTTTGAACCATGGCATCAATCACTATTTTTACTTGTTGTAAAGAATCCCAAACAATTTTAGGACTTATCTAAAACATCCTCAAAAAACCGAAATACAACAGTTGCTGCTGGGATTTAGAAAATTCTAGATTCATTGACTAAAGAAGAATAGATCAGAACTCTTTTGATTCTCATCGAAACTTTATCCGTTTTGAACCATTGTATCAATCACGATTTACGTGTAGAAAACAAATGCCAAATTTTTTTTAGGATTTGTATAAAGCATCCTCAAAAAATCAAAATTACAGCAGCAGCTACTGGAATTCAAAAAATTCCAGATCTACCAATGAACGAAGAAATGATCATATCTCGTTCGATTCTCATCTAAACTTGAATCCGTTCAAACATTTGCATCAAAATATATTTTTACATACAGTAAAAAATCCCAAAACAATTTTAGGACTTGTCTAAAGCATCATAAAAAAATCATAATAACAAAGCCCACGAAGTAAAAATACAACAACATTGTTTGGTACAATAAAAGTAATGAAAAATACCCACTTGCTCCTTTGGAATTGAAATGATCAATCAAAAATCCTCAAAGCTATTGAATTATGAAGAACATGTATAAAATCTAAACCAAGTTTTCTTGAAGTTGCCTCTACTACCACTTGTTGGTGATCAAGCATTATACAGAGTATGTGCAGCAGAATATTGATCACATATATATATATTTTAAGATAAACAAGGTTAGATCAATTATGTTGGTTTGTAATTGGCTACATTTTGTTGGACAAAATAACTTTCATATAATGATGCTTTTATACATTTCAGTCATTTTGAGAAGTCTTTTTATTCAGAGTTATGGTTCTAAAAGCTTCTGAACAGATTCCAAGTTAGAGAAATCAGATCCCTTGCATCCGCTCGGACAACGTGATATTCCGTCCGGTCGCTCAACTATCCAAGCATCATCCGTCTGAACGACGAGAACTTTTCGTCCGAACCTTCCTTTGTGTCAAGAACCTTCGAATTGCTCCAGCTTCCATCTGTCGAACTTCTCAAACAAGACGTTAATCGGGTGACGGCTCTAAACAAGAGGGGTGCAATGACTATATTGAACTGTTAAACTTTGCATAGAAAACTGTCACGCCAGCATTATGTTCCTTAAATAACGCCTAAATCATGATATTGTTGAATGATAATTAGCTCACTTATGGATCTATGGGGTTGTGGTTATAACCACCGTCTCATAGATGTTTGTGCAAGTTCTGAAGATTATGGAATGGATTAATTGCTAGCTTAAGAGATTTAAAGCTATTGTAGTTAGATTTTAGTGCTTTGTACTTAATAATGTTTGTATTGTTTTGTATGTAACATGTTTAGGAATTTACTTGTATTTAGTAAGTTTCCATGTATGCTTTCGTTCATATGTGACACATGTTTCATTGTGATTAATGTAAAGGATTTTTAATGTATGTCTAGAGGAATTTCAGTTAAAGCTCTAAATGTATTGTAAGGGAATTGTCCCTGATGTTTGAAAAGAAAAAAAAAAAGATATTTGTATTTTTCCGCTTCCAGATTTGTCGTCTCTGAAAGGTTAATGACACCAAATTATCCAGATATAATTACTTGCGCTTTTTTGTAAACAGCAGGTCGTTACATTATGGTGTCAGAGCAGTTTGCTCTGAGGACTGGTAGACTTGACCTTAGAAGTCTAAGAGTTAACACAAGAGCTATAGGAAAAATGAACTTTTTATAAACTCCTTAAAAACTTTTGTGTGAAGTTAAGTAGCAGAAGAAAATAGTACCTGTCACTTATAGTTAGGATTTCTATGCTTATGTTAATGTATGCATAGTATGATTCTTATGATTATATGTTTTCCTTGCCATGCGTATTGGTCAAATATTGATACCACTTGCTATGCAAATTAGGAAAGTGTATGTATATGTGCACCTTTAAAGAATGTGCTATGAATGGTTATAGATAATAAGATTTCTAATTGTTAGTCATGATTAGTATTCTTTGAACATAAGTATGTATGTTTCTATGAGTATTGAAAAGTGTATGTATATGTGCACTTTTAATACTTTGAGTGATGAATGTTCATATATACCTTTGTTCCTTTATAAAATATGAATGTATATATATTCTAAATGCCTTGTGGTGTATTAGAGAACATGATAGTTGGATTTGCATGTTAAGTCGGGAATATATTGCAAAAATAGGAGATATGAAGAATTAATTTGAAACAATAGTAGATATGAACTTTCAAATGTCGTCGTAACTCCTAATGTTTACAAAATGTTTTAAGTATAAAATTTTAACATTAGTGTAATGTTTACAAAATGTGAAAATGATGCTTAGATGTGATGAAAACATCTTAAAGTTTTGTGAAAATGATAAACGTATAGATATTGTATGCATGTTTGAAACTCTTGTCTACAATTCACTGAATAAACGGAAACTAAACTCTCATTCTAGAATGAGAAATAATACTCATTCATGTGTCATGAAAATATTTTTAAAGCTTTTGAAAAACAATGAGATTTCTTTACAAAGAAATAAAAGACTTTGGAAACACATACTTGTTGGTTTGTAATTGGCCGCATTCTGTTGGACAAAATCACTTCATTGTAAAGATGCTTTTTAACAGGGATTCCGCTATTCAGAAGTGTTTCCAAAAGATTCTGCACAGTTTGCAAGTCAGAAAATTTGGTTCCTTTCCAGCCGTCCAGACGACGTGTCATACCATCCGGACGCCCAGCTGTCCAATGTATCAGCCGTCCGGATGATGTGTCAAACCGTCCAGACGCACATCAGACTAAAGCATCATCCGTCCGGATGACGTGGATTCCAGTCCGGACCTTCCTATGTGTCGAGAATCTTCGAACTGCTCTAGCTTGCATCCGTTCGGATGTTTCAGCAGCCCGTCTGGACGATCTTTAGTACTCGATCAAGCCTCAGGATTTCTTTCCAAAACACAGATATGGGAAGATTGTTGCAACCGTCTGGACGACGTGGATTCCAGTCCAGACGCGTTCATCCATAAGGCAAGTATTGCAATTTAAATCCAGACGTCCAGACGCCACCCAGAATGGTCCAGAAGCGCGTACATCAAATATGGAAATTGCGTGCATCAGATCAGCCATCTGGACGACCATCCTCCACGTCTGGAAGTGTAAAGCCTCTATATGGAAATTACGTGCAGCGGACGTGCGACCGTCCGGACGACAGGGCTTCACCGTCCGAACGCGGCTCTCAAAAAGGAAAGATCTTCAGCGAAATTTTCAGAATTTTGGTCATACAGTTGTCCGTCAAGACGGCCTATGACCACCGTCCGGACGGCGCCCAGTTTTATCAAGCTAGATGCTCATTTGAACTGTTAGCCTATAAATAGAGGCCCCTAGGATTGAGAACAGCAAGAATTCGGTATTGAATTCCACTAGTGCTTAGAGAGTTATATTGTGAGTCTATTGAGCTGAGTTGATCTCTCTGAAGCCGTTGCTGCGTGTCCTGTTGCTGCTCTTAAACTGAAGTCTATCTTAGGGGTTGGCCTAAGGTAAAAGATTCCATTGAAGACTCCTTTCAGGTAGGAGACCTGGTTGGGAGGTGTTCATGTTGGGTTACTCGTTAGAGAGTAAGGTACGACCACAGCATCAGGGGTATGTGAGTATTACTACTTTATATCTAGTCTTATCTTCTGAATAGTGGATATCTTGGGTTTGGCTGCCCCAGAGTGGTTTTTCTCATATTGAGTTTTCCAGTTTGTTAACAAAAATTTTGTGTTATTTATTTTCTGCATTGTTATTTTGTTAACAATGCAGAAAAAAGATAAAAGATAAAAGAAAAAATCTAAAATTCTTATCCCAACTTTATGTGATATTGCACTTGTTAAGCCTTAATGATAGTTTGAATTCTTACATTTAAAAAAAAGAAAAAAGAAAAAAGAAAAAATCTAAAATATGTTTGAAAATTAATTATCTAATCTCTTCATAAATAAAACTCTACATACAATTATCAAAATTGGATGTGTTTCACACACACATCTTTACCCAATCGAAAATCAAAGCATCCAATCAAAACACAACCAATTCCATGCATTTCAAACTACCACAAATCACATACACGAAATATACAGATTAGTAATTAAAGCACGATGCATGTCATATTATCAACAGAGTCTACCTACAGCCTGAAACAAACAAGACTCCTTATGAGATTTGGCAAGGTAAAAAGCTCACAGTGAAGTACTTTAGAACTTTTGGAAGTAAATGTTATATTCTTCGTGACAGGGAGAATCTTGGGAAATTTGATCCCAAGAGTGATGAAGGTATATTCTTGGGATATTCCACAAACAGTCGTGCTTATAGGGTTTTCAATCAAAGAACAGAGACTGTGATGGAATCTAAAAATGTTGTTGTTGATGATGAAGAAGTTGAGAGACCAAGCAGCGGGGAGGAAAATCAGCTCAATTCAGTTGATTCGTTAGTAACTTTAACTGACAATATCAAGGCTTCTCGAAGTGTGTCTCCGGATGAACCTCCTTCCTCTCCCACAGCTTCGGATATAATTTCTAGTGCTTCCGAAGATGAGGATACTCCTGCAAATCCTCCCAAGCAATCATGGGTGAAGCTCAATCATCCTCCTCAACGGCTTCTTGGGACAGTTGATGAAGGGCGTAGGCTAAGAAACATAGTCATCCAGCCTACCAGTGAAGTAGCTAATCAAGTCTTCTGCAGCTGCTACCATGCACAAATAGAGCCCAAGAAAGTTGATAAAGCACTTCTAGATGAGGGTTGGGTGTCTGCCATGCAGGAAGAGCTCCATCAATTCACCAGAAATGATGTTTGGACCTTGGTTCCCCGTCCTGCAGAACAGAACATCATTGGTACCAAGTGGATCTTCAAGAACAAAACTGATGAGCATGGTACTATGGTCCGGAATAAAGCCCGTCTTGTTGCCCAGGGATATACTCAGATAGAGGGAGTAGACTTTGATGAAACCTCTGCCCCAGTTGCCAGTTTAGAATCAATTAGAATTCTTCTCTCCATTGCTTGCCATCTTGGGTTCAAGTTGTATCAAATGGATGTAAGGAGTGCATTTCTGAACGGTGTTCTTCAAGAAGAGGTTTATGTAAAACAGCCGAAAGGATTCCAAGATCCTCATCATCCCCATCATGTGTACAAGCTGAAAAATGCTCTATATTGGCTCAAGCAGGCTCCTCGGGCATGGTATAAGCGTCTCACCACTTATCTCCTGACTAAGGGATTTACAAGGGGAGAAGCTGATTGAACCTTGTTTATCATAAATCAGGGTATTCACAAACTCATTGCTCAAATCTATTTTGATGACATTATTTTTAGAGCTACTTTAGACTCTCTTGCCCATGAGTTTTCTGAAGAGATGAAGCAAGAATTTGAGATGAGCATGATTGGTGAGCTGAACTACTTTCTTCTTCTTCAAGTCAAGCAAAGTGCTGAAGGCATCTTCATCTCCCAATCCAAGTATGCCAAGGATCTGGTGAAACGTTTTGGTCTGGATGGGAAGAGTTGTGCCCAAACTCCCATGAGCACCAGTGTCAAGATTAGTAGTGATCTTGCAGGGAAACCAGTTGATCCATCTCTTTACAGGAGTATGATAGGGAGTCTCCTATATCTTACAGCCAGCCAACCAGACATTGCCTTTAGTGTGGGAGTTTCTGCTCGCTTTCAGGCAAATCCTAAGGAATCTCACCTCACTGCAGTCAAGCGTATCATCAAGTATGTAAATGATACTCTTCTGTATGGCATATGGTATTCCAGAGAAACAAATCTGGTTGTTGCAGGATACTCTGATGCAGACTGGGCTTGAAATGCTGATGATAGAAAGAGCACCTCAGAAGGATGTTTCTATGTGGGAAACAATCTTGTAGCTTGGATGAGTAAGAAACAAGCCTCTATATCTCTCTCCACTTCTGAGGCTGAATATATTGCTGCGGGAAGCTATTGTACCCAATTACTGTGGATGAAGAAACTGCTAGGCGACTACGGATTCTCTCAAGATACCATGATCATCAACTGTGATAATACTAGTGCTATCAACATCTCCAAGAATTCCGTTCAACACTCTCGGACCAAGCACATCGACATCAGACATCACTTCTTGTATGATCTTGTGGAATCCAAGGTAGTATCTATCTCTTTCATCCCCACTGAAAACCAATTGGCTGACATACTTACCAAACCTCTAGATGGTAGCAGGTTTGAGTCCCTTCGGAAAGCCATTGGTGTTTGTGCCATGTATTAGACATGCTTTTCCATGCTAGGATGAGATTTTTCTCTTGTCCTCTGATAGCATGATGTTGTTTTTGTAATAAATAAATAAATAAAAAATTGGGATTTTTGTAGCAGGATGGTTCCTTCAAAGGTATATCAGCTATCTCATGTATTTTTTTTTTTTGGGTTATTAGTTCATTGTGCATTGATGAATTATTCTTACATATGGTTGAGAACATAAGTTTGACATATGAAAAGTTTCCCTGCTCACTTGTTATGATTGATAGTTGCTTCTCTCATGAGATGACTTCATGCACTATCCAAGGCTCATTGAAGGTGTGTATTTTCCTCTCTGACTTTTTGATTCTGGGTACTGTATACAAGAGAGAGGTTTTTGACAAGATGGTGAAATTGACTAAGATGCTAGTTGAACTTAGAACCTAAAAACTCTAGCACTCTCTAGGTTGCAGCATCAAAAGAATCAAGCAGTAAATCATGTAAGTTCTGTACTTTAAATTGTATATTCACTACTTATGTTTGCTATATGCCTTGCCCTTCATGGTGCAAGTAAAAATTTCCTTGTCCTTCATGGTACAAGTAAAACAATTGGGTGCTGCATCTTAGGGGGAGTGTATCAGATGAGGGTGGCTAGGCCCTAGTATTTAATAAGGTTTGACTTTTGACTAATCTCTCACTGATTTTCTCTCTTGTCTAGAAAATCTGGATGATGTGTGTCATATCAGTGAAAGTCATACCTTTGAAAAAGCCTTCACACACCCACACATTGCATGAGTTGAGAAAGCTATTTTCATTATTATGTTTGCAGGGGAATCTTTGCCTATCTTGTCCTTGTCTATCGACTATATGTTTCCATAATTCTGACATGCTCTTTAAGTAATTTCTCAGACTGGGATACATGCATGTGCTATTATACTTGTGAAGGACCTAACCACGCTGCTCTTCTTTCCACAATTCAGCTTGATGTTTTCTTATTCAGTCCTTTTTGTTTTAAACTTGTGGACTTTATTACTCTGTTTACCCTGGTCCTTCTGAGACCTTTAAGGGGAGTAATTTTTGTTGTGGTTGATTTTTATTACTCTGTTTTACCCTTTGTCCCATTGTGACAAAAAGGGGGAGTTTGTTGGTTTGTAATTGGCCCCATTTTTAGAAGACTCTGCACTGCGAAATAGATAGAAGATTTCAGATTCCCTGTCAGCCGTCCGGACGATGTGTCATCCCGTCCGGACACCCATCTGTCCACTGTTCCATCCGTTCGGACGACGTGTTCATCCCGACCGGACGCCAGACAGACCAGCATCATCCGTCCGAACGACGTATCTTTTCCGTCCAGACCCTACACTGTATCAAGAAGCGTCTGTTCCAGCTTGCATCCGTCTGAACATCTCATCAGCCTGTCTGGACGCATATCAGTACTCGAACAGTCTCAGATTCTTTCCAAGTTCCAATAAAGGGAAGATCAATCAACCATCCGGACGATGTGGTATCCCGTCCGGACGCGCATCTCCTTAAGGCAAGAATAGCAATTCAAATATCACCGTCCGGACGTCAGTCAGCCTTGGTCCAGACGCGCGCTCATCATTTAAGGAAACTGCCGATTCGACTTCAACCGTCCGGACATCTGCATCTCATGGTCCGAATGCACGGATAGCAGATATGGAAATTGCATGTTAAAGAATTGCCATCCGGACGTTCATCGCCCTTGGTCCGGACGCGCGAAGTCTTATATAGAAATTACTTGTAGCGAACGTGCAGACTCAGGTCTTAAACAGGAAAGATTTTCAGCGAAATTTTAAGAAAATCCTGTCGCACAGTTGTCCGTCCGGACGGCCCAATTTCACCGTCATGACGACGTCCGTACATATTACTGCAGTCGCCCATTCTGCACCTCAGCCTATAAATAGAGGCCCCTAGGCATTGAGAACTGCAAGAATTTGGTATTGAATTCCACAAGAGCTCAGAGAAGTTCAAGATCCCTCTGAAGCCGTTTCAAGTGTGTTGCGCTACAACTGAAGTCTATCTTAGAGGTCGGCTCTAAGGTAAGGAATTCCATTGAAGACCCCTTCAGGTAGGAGACCTGATTGGGAAGCGTTCGTGTTGGGTTATACGTCATAGAGCAAGGTACAACCACTGCATCGGTACATGTGAGTGTTACTATCTTGTATCTAGCTTCGTCTTCTGAATAGTGGAATTCCTAGGTTTGGCTGCCCCGGAGTGGTTTTTCTCTTAATTGAGTTTCCACTTCGTCAACAAAAACTATGTGTCTTTTATTTTCCGCTGTGCTTGATTTTTGTTGACACTTGTTGCACACACTTTATTTTTAGAAGTCAATTTCAATTTTCACCTGCCAACCGTCATGACGACATGTTATACCGTCCGGAAGCCTAACTGTCCGGACGACGTGTCAAACCGTCTGGACGCACATCAGACTAAAGCATCATCCGTATGGACGACACGGATTCCTGTTCGGACCTTCCTATGTGTCGAGAAGCTTTGAACTGCTCTATATTAACTTATTAAGTATTTAAGTATTAATATTAAGTGTTTAGATTATGAATTGTTGTATTATAATTCATGAAGTATTAAGATTAAATATTAAATTAGAATCTTATAATTATGAAAGATCTTGAAAAATGAAAATATGGGAATGAATTTGACCAAATCCACATAATAAACCAATATTTATTTTTCTTGATAGTTGCATGATGTCTCTCTCTAACTTTTGAATTTTTAAAATTTCAAGACAAAACTAAAAGGGAAATAATTTTTCCTTTAATGAAACAATTTAAGTTTAATTTTCAAAATTCAAACTTTGCATTAAATTTCACTCAAATCTCTCTCAAAATTCCACTGTTATTTGATAAAAAAAAATATTCCACTATAATCGGCTAGAAAATGTTTTCCCTCCAAAAGTCACAAGCTTAGGGTATTTAAATTTTGAAAAAATATACTTATTTTCTATAAAAAAAAAAGCATAAATTAAAAACCTAAACTTAAATTCCTATTAGTTAATTGCATTAAATGAATTTCCCAATAATTGCATTAGTAAAAAAAAATTAAAACCTCAAAAATATTGCATTAGAAACAGATTACAATGAATAGTATTTAATATTCTATGACCTTTCTATTTTTCCTTGCTCAACAAGCTCCAAAAATACTGCCTTTGAAATTTTGAATAAGTTTCTTTTTGACAAAAACAATTAATGACCGATGGAGTATTTATCACGCATTTAAAGATTTGTGGCAACAGCTATTACGCAAGAATCATTAGTGCGCTGATGGAGTCATGTGAGAGTTATATTGTGTTCGCATGACTCCATCAGCGAACTAATCCAACGGTTTCCATTGAATCATCAAACACAAAATTTTAATCTACGCTCAGGATAACCTCCTCGACTAAAGTAGCTTCGACTTCACCAAGAGATGGTGTAGATGATAACTTTTAATTCATTTTGAGTCTTTAGATGAGATGCACGCGGACCAAGTATGATAGTATAAATGATAACCCATTAATTTTTGAAGCTTTTCAATGCGTAATATCATCCGCTGGATATCCTTGATTAAATGGTGGCCGTTAGATTTCGAGTATGGGTTCCAGCTGTAAGACATGAATAAGAGTGAGGATTATATGGTGTTTCTCATGATCTTTGAGCTCACTAATCCAATGATCTATATTGAATGATAGAATATCAAATCTTAATCGACGCTCAATATCACAAATATGCTGACGTGGCTCCGGTTTTAACACAGACGCATATGGAGGACAAAGTTGTAACAGCCCTTGTTTTACGCATTTGCTATCTCTTCAGTCTTCAAACTCTTCACCTCCCATTCGTATTCATTTTATAGTTTTATTTTTTACATTGACGTCTCAGTCCTTCAATTTTGTTTCTTCTCAAAGCTTCCTTTCCTAGATTCCTCGCATTCTTTCCAACTCTACGCCTCTCTCTTCTGCATTGCAACAAAACCATAGCTGATTGCAATTGAGGACCTTGAGGTGACCACGCCGGATCATAACGAGGCTTCGGTGGTGGTCGCTCAAAGGAAGACCATGGCTGGTGCATGGCATGCCGGAACAAGGGAAAGAGGGTGCGGATATCTTTTTTACACAACCACTCCAAGATTCAAATATGTTTTTTGATTTGTAAGTTTAGCTAATTATAATTGTTCAAATTTTTTTATAATTATTTTCTGGAACATTAATAAGATTAGTGTAATTTGTTTCTTCTTTTTGTGTACTTATATAAAATTTTAGCAAAATCATAATACTTCATTTGAAATTTTGGTTGGAAAGATTATTTATGAATGTGGTTTTTTTTTAATGCTAAAATAAATAATTTGATTTGTATGATACTGGCCGAGCTCGAGCCGAGTACTCGAGCTCGGGATTGACCAAAATGGTCGTGCTCGAGCTCGAGCTCGGACAATATATTTTCCTACACGAGTCGGTGTGGCACAGAATTTTTAAGCTCGTGTCGAGCTCGAGCTTGAGCTTTACTGTTACTTAAATGAGCCGATCCCGGACATGCAATACCCGCTCAGGATCGGTTCGTTTACACCCCAACTTACATGTGGTTGAGAACATAAGTTTGACATATGCAAAGTTTTCATGCTCACGTTTTATGCATGATAGTTGCTTTCCTCATGTGATGATATTATGCACTATCCAAGGCTCCCCTAAGGTACATCTATTTCCTCTCTGACTTCTTGCTTCTAGAAATTCTAATTAGAGAGATGTTTTTGATAAGATGGTCAAATTGACCAACATGCTAGTTGAACCTAGAGCCTAAAAATTCTAGCATTCTCCCTAGGTTGCAGCACCGAAAAGAAACAAGCAGTTATTCTTCTTAATTTCTTGTTATATGCTTATATTCACTACTTCTGTGTTGAATTAGCTTTATATCTTATCCTTCATGGTGCAAGTAAAAATTTTACCTATTCCTTCATGGTACAAGTAAAAGACAATTAGGTGCTGCATCCTAGGGGGAGTGTATCAGATGAGGGTGGCTAGGCCCTAGTAAATAATAAGGTTTGACTTTTGACTGACCTTTCATTGATTTTCTCTCTTGTTTAGAAAATATGGTTGCTTTAAGTCATATCAGTGAATTTCAAAACCTTTTTGAGAAAGCCTTCACACATACACACACACACGCGCATTACATGAGTTGAGCAAGCTATTTAAATTAATATGTTTCTAGGGAAATTTTTGCCAATCAAATGCTTGTCTATTGACCCTATGTCTGTGTAATTTTAACTTGCTATTTGGCTGATTTCTTAGAATTGGATACATGCGTGTGCTGCTCTACTTGTGAAGTGAAAATAAATATTGACTTCTAAAAGAACCAAGTGTGTGTTTGCATGCAACAAAATAACTTAAATGCGGAATTTAAAAAAGACAAGATATTTGTTGACGAAATGGAAACTCTGTGAAGAGAAAATCCACTCCGGGGCAGCAAAACCAAGGAACTCCACTATCCAAAAACAAAGCAAGTTACAAAGCACTTGTACTCACAAAACCCATTGCAGTAGTCATACCTTTAATTATAACACAAAGCCCACCGTGAAAGCTTCCCAACCAAGTCTCCTACTTGAAGAGGTTTTTGACGGATTCCTTTACCTTAGAGCTGACCCCTAAGATAGACTTCACATGAACAAGGAGCATACACCGGCAACGGCTTGAGAGCTAGCAGATCTTCCATTCTCCCTAAATACCCTCTAAAAGCTAAGAGAATTCAATACCGAATTCCATACATAATACATGCCTAGAACCTTCTTTATAAAGGCTTTACAAATCCTTTTTCAACTCAAATTCAGAGTCTTTAGCACGCGTGTCCGAACAGCAGTCTTAGTCATCCTGACAGTCAACTATTTATGTGTCTGAAAAGGAATTCCAAAACTTTCTCGAATTCTGACGAGCAGTTCGGACACTACTCTCTTTCTGTTAAGAAAGAGGGCTGTCTAGATGTTCAAATTGTAGAATTTTTCCTTAGCTTTCCAATGACACCAATTTTGTCTCAATATGATACTCGAGCAGAGAGTTATGATAAAAACATTGAGACGTGTGTAGAAATCTTCCTAGAAACCTGAAAAAGCGTCCGGACGGTGCTGCCCTTCCGTCCGGAAAGTCACTGTTTCCCAATCTGTGTCTGAACATGAAATCCAATTTCTACTCAGATTCTGAATAGCTTGACCTAGCGTCTGGACGGTGTTGCCCTGACGTCCAGACGTTCTTCAACGCTGAAGCTTTCAAAGCGTTCGGACGCCTTCAAAGGCCAGTCTGGACGGTTGCACAGGAACCGGCTGTTCTGACTTGGAAATTGCATGGAATCTTCATGGACATCTTCTTAGAAACTTGTGACCATACACATGGCATGAAATGAGACACTGTCCATATTACTTGAAGACTCTGAATAGAACAAAAATCCTTTTAAAAAGCAACTGTTACATAAAGTGTTTTTGTCAACCAGAATGTTGCTAATATAAAACACTAACAAACTCCCCCTTTTTTCCATTATGGAACAAAAAACACTTGACCGGTTTGGAAATACATTCCGGGTCCAAAACAAAAAATACTCTTCCTTTTTGTCTCAAAAGGACAAAGGAAGAGAAAACCACAATTACTAAAATTCAAAACAACAAGAATAATGGTAAAGTGTTTGATCAAAAGCTCAAACCAATATAAGAGAAAACCAAAACCTCAAGCTATCACATTTCTTAAATTTGAGCCACTTTGGCTTCTTGCTCCTAAAGCCGGGAAACCATAGATTGAAAAATTTCAGTCACTTGAGTCTTCTAGCCCAAAACTGATCATCCATAGAAAGAAATCCTCTAGAGAGGTGGTCTGCAAGATGATAAAGAAGATTCACCATTGAATCTCTAGATGGGGCAGATCTAGAGGAAAATGTTACAGAAGATTCTCTATGAGCAGAGGGAATGAGCTCATCTAAAATTTGAGATCTCTGGAACATATGATTTCAACACTGGTCTATTTTCCAAAGAGCCCTTTGTCTGACACTATGCTGAAAGCCGCTGGACAACATATTCCTGAAAATATTTAAATAGAAATCTATCCAAAAACAACACCACAATGAAACCAAATGGAAATAAATATTAGATCCTGTTAGTTTCAAACAAAATGCGGTATTATGATGGCTATCAATTGGATGCATAAAAAAATACATCTCTTAAATCATAATCAATTAAAGATTCCAATATTCTAAAAAGAACCAAAGCTTAGAGAATAAGGAAAGTCAAAGGAAAGTCAAAGGAAATACCTGAGAATGTGAATAGATGTGCAGGGAATGCCAAAATCTTGGGATTAGTCCGAGAGAAAACACACACAACATAACATGATAGAATAGGCAAAAAGTAGTGTGTTTGTTTGGCAGAGAAAGCAAAAAGCTTGCATCCGGACGTGGAACACACTCATCCGGACGGCATGCTGTCAGATAAGAGATCGACAGTGCCGAGCACATCTAGACGCAAGAACATGTCCGTCCGGACGCTCCACACTAGAAGCTGAAAAACAGAGGGAAATATGAAGAAAACAATTTCCTAACGTTAGCTTCAGAACACGCATGTATAAATAACTGATAAAATAGTCAAATAACATTTCAAAAATATTCCAAGATATAATTGGGAGTTAAGAGTCAATAAGCACAAAAATTTCCTTGCAGATAGAAAATTTTCAATAGTAAACTTAACTCATGCAATGTGTGTGTGTGTGAAATCTTTCTCAATAAGGTATGAAGTTCACTGATATGACTTAAAGCAACCGGATTTTCGAAATAAGAGAGAAAATCATTGGTAGATCAGTCAAAAGTCAATTCTTATTTTACTAAGGCCTAGCCACTCTCATCTGATACACTCCCCCTAAGCTGCAACACTTTTCTTTTAAATAAATATTGACTTATAAAAGAACCAAGTGTGTGTTTGTATGCAACAAAATTTCTTAAGTGCGGAATTTAAAAAAGACAAGATATTTGTTGACGAAGTGGAAACTCTGTGAAAAGAAAAACTACTCTGAGGCAGTTAAAGTCAGGAACTCCACTATCCAAAAACAAAGCAAGTCACAAAGCACTCGTACTCACAAAACCCATTGCAGTAGTCATACCTTTAACTATAACACGAAGCCAATCGTGAACGCTTCTCAACTATGTCTCCTACTTGAAGGGGTCTTTGATGGATTCCTTGACCTTAGGGCCGACCCCTAAGATAGACTTCACACGAACAACGAGCACACACCGACAATGGCTTGAGAGCTAGCAGATCTTCAAAGTTAAGAGAATTCAATACCGAACTCTGTACATAATACATGCCTAGAAAATTCTTTATATAGGCTTTACAAATTCTTTTTCAACTCAAATTCAGAGTCTCTGGCACTCATATCCAGACGGCGGTCTTGGGCGTCTAGACGGTCAACTGCTTCCATGTCTGAAAAGGAATTCTGAAACTTTCTCGAATTTTGGCGAGCCGTTCGGATGCTACTCTCTTTCCATCCGGAAAGATGGCGGTTCAGGAGTTTTTATTGGCTGTCCATATATTCTAATTGTATAAATTTTTCTTAGCTTTCCAACGACACTAATTTTGTCTCAATCCGATACTCGTGCAGAGAGTTATGATAAAAACACTGAGACATGTGCAGAAATCTTCCTAGAAACCTGAAAAGAGTCCTGACGGTATTGCCCTTCCGTTCGGACGGTTACTGTTTCCCGATCCATGTCTGAACTTGAAATCCAATTTCTACTCCGATTCTGGATAGCTTGACCTAGCGTCTGGATGGTGTTACCTTGACGTTCAGACATTCTTCAACGCTGAAGCTTCTAAACACTACAAGGCGACCGGAGGCCTTCAAAGGCCCGTCTGGACGATTGCACAGGAACCGCCTGTTCTGACTTGGAAATTACATGGAATCTTCATGGAAATCTTCTTAGAAACTTGTGACCATACACATGGCATGAAATAAGACACTATCCATATTACTTAAAGACTCTGAATAGAACCGATAATCCTGTTAAAAACCAACTGTTACATAAAGTGTTTTTGTCAACCAGAATGTTGCTAATATAAAATACTAACATGAAGGAACTAACCTTGTTATTTTTCTCTCCCTTTTTCGGCAAGATGTTTTTTCATTTTTTTTTCTAAATTCTTTGGTCTTTAGAACTGTTTTTGGATATTTATTATTTTGTTTACCCTTGTCCTGCTGAGACATTTAGTGGGAGTAATTTATTTGTGGTTTTTCTTATTACTTTGTTTTACCCTTTGTCATTTTGTGACAAAAAGTGGGAGTAGTTTTTTGTTTTGGACAGAGAGTGTGTTTTTTAACCGGTCAAGTGTTTTTGTCCCAGAATTGCCAAAGGGGGAGTTTGTTGGTTTGTAATTGGCTACATTCTGTTGCACAAAATCACTTTCGTATAATGATGCTTTTATACAGGGGTTCTGTCATTTTTAGAAGTGTTCTTATTTAGAGTTATGGTTCTAGAAGCTACTGCACAGATTTCAAGTCAGAGAAATTGGTTCCCTTGCATCCGTCTGGACGACGTGATATTCCCGTCAGATCGCTCAACTATCCAAGCATCATCTGTTCGGATGACGAGAACTTTCCGTCCGGACATTCCTTTGTGTCGAGAACCTTAGAACTACTCTAGCTTGCATCCGTCCGGACGTCTCAGCAACATGGACGGACGTCTCTCAGTGTTTTACAAGGAGAAAGATTTCTTTCCAAAAGACAGATATGGGAAAACAGCTGCAACCGTCCAGACAATGTGTTTTCCCGTCTAGATGCTCTCCTTCATAAGGCAAGTCGTGCATACAAAGTTCAACCATCCAGACGTCAGTCTTCATGGTCCGGATGCTCAAAGCCTTGATTTGTAAATTGCATGCAGCTAAAATGCAACCGTTAGGACACTAGGGCAACACCGTTTGGACACGACCCTATTCAGGAAAGAATATCGTGCGAATTTGGAAAGCCGGTTGCACAGTTGTCCGTACCGATGCCCTCAGATACTGTTTGGACACCACCTAGGTAATTCAAGTCAGACACGAGTTTCGATTCCTATAGTCTATAAATAGAGTCCCCTAGGCATGTTGTTTGTAAGAATTCGGTAGTGAAGCCCGTAGAAAGCTTAGAGAGTTTATTATAAGAGTTATTGTGTTGAAGTGTCTTCTCAAGTCGTTGCCAAGTGCTGTTGCTATGCTGAACTGATGTCTATCTTAGGGGTTGGCCCTATGGTAAAGGATTCCATTGAAGACCCCTTCAAGTAGGTGACTTGGTTGGGAAGTGTTCGTGTTGGTTAACACGTCAGAGTGCTCGATACAATCGCTACATCAGGTATGTGAGTGAATAGTGTGCAACAAAATATTAAATGCGGAATTTAAAGGAGACAAATATTTTGTTGACGAAGTGGAAACTCAATTAAGAGAAAAACCACTCCGGGGCAGCCAAACCCAGGATATCCACTATTCAGAAGACAAAGCTAGATACAAAGCAGTAACACTCACATACCCCTAATGCAGTGGTCGTACCTTGCTCTCTAACGTGTAACCCAACACGAACGCTTCCAAACTAGCTCTCCTACCTGAATGGGACTTCAATCGAATCCTTTACCTTAGGGCCAATCCCTAAGATAGAATTCGCAACTGATCAAATCACACACTTGGCAAATCTTTAGAGGAAATATCACGTCTTTAAGCAGTAGAGAATTCACCACCGAATTTTGTGTTGAAAGCATGCCTCAAGCCTCTTCTTTATAGGCTTAGGAAACCCAAAAACGTGTCCAAAACGGAGTATGAAACACGTGCGCTTGGACGGGAGCCAGGGCCGTCTGGACGGGTAAAGTTTTTCTTGTCCAGAAAGTAATTCTGGAATTTTCTGCAGGGCCGTCTGGAGGGGCAAATATTTCCGTCCAGACGGGTTCCATCCGAACACTTTTAGTGGTCGTCCAGAAAGTCAGTTGACAGCATTTTTTGTCCAACTTTCCAACGACGCCGATTTTGTCCCAATCTGATATTTGAGTAAGAAGTTATGATCAAAATACCAGAGGGCGTCCGGACGGCTTGACCGAGCGTCCGGACGGTCAACTGCAACCGCCTTTCCAAAATAGTATTGAAAGCTCCCATAACAAGGCCACGTCCGGACGGTGTTGCCCTAGCATCCGGACGGTTGCACTTTGGCTGCACGTAATTACCATAATAAGGCTTTGGAGCGTCCGGACGGTTGAACTGGTACACGCAATTTCCATATATGAAGCTTGATCGTCCGAACCATGAAGGTTGACGTTCGGACGGTTGAACTTTGTATGCACGTCTTGCCTTATGGAGAACATCATCCGGACGGGATCACACATCGTCCGTACGGTATAAACACGTCGTCCGGATGGATGCACTGAAACACTGGGATTTTCTCGAACTCTGAAGAGTGTTTGGACGATTTACCATTACGTCTGGACGGATGCAATCTTAAACTGTTCGAAGCTTCTAGACACTGATGGGCGTCCGGACGGATACATCTCGTCGTCCGGACGGATGTTGCTAAATTATGAGTGTCGAACGGAATACCACGTCGTCTGGACGGCTGACAGGGAACCGAAATAAATCCTTGAAAACTTCACAGAATCTTCTCGAAGAACATAGCTGAAGAGTAGACTCTAGATAAAGCAGCATCCCTGTGAAAGCAGCAACATTACATGAAAGTTATTTTGTCCAACAGAATGCAGCCAACACAAAAACTAACAAACTCCCACTTTGACCATCCTGGGACAAAAATCACTTGACCGGTTAAAAATAAATCCCGGTCTAAATAAAAAATTACTCCCCCTTTTTGTCACAAAGGGACAAAAGGTAAAACATAGTAATGAGAAAAACAACACAACAATTACTCCCCTGAAAAATTGAAATGACTTCTAAAAGTAAAGTGTGTGCAACAAGTGTCAACAAAAATTAAAGCAGAGCGGAAAGTAAATGACACAGATATTTTTGTTGACGAAGTGGAAACTCAGTTAAGAGAAAAACCACTCCGGGGTAGCCAAACCCAGGAATTCCACTATTCAGAAGACAAAGCTAGATACAAGATAGTAACACTCACATGTACCGATGCAGTGGTCGTACCTTGATCTCTGACGTGTAACCCAACACGAACGCTTCCCAACCAGGTTCACCTACCTGAAGGGGTCTTCAATGGAACTCCTTACCATAGAGCCGACCTCTAAGATAGACTTCGGTTTTACAGCACAGTACACTAGAAAAACGGCTTCAGAGGAGATATCACGTCTCTGAGCTCTAATGGAATTCACACCGAATTCTTGCAGCTTTAAGTGCCCAAGGGCCCCTATTTGTAGGCTGGGGGTCAGAATGGGCGTCAAGCAAAAATATGCCTGGGTGGTCCACCGTCCGGACGGACAAGTGTGCGACAGGATTTTCTGAAATTTTCGCTGAGAAATCTTTCCTGTATAAGAACATCGTCTGGATGGGATGGCTCGATCGTCCAGACGGACGCACGTCCACTGCAAGTAATTTCCATAACAGGCTTCGCGCGTCTGGACCATGGGGCAGGAGCGTCCGGACGGCTAATGCGCGTGAGTCCGGACCATGAAGGGGAGACGTCCGGACGGTTGAAGTCGAATCGGCAGTTACCATATACGATGCACCAGTGTCCGGACCATAGCTGTCAGATGTCCGGAAGGTTCATTTTGAACTGTGATTCTTGCCTTACGGCAATACGCGTCCGGACGGGATACCACATCGTCTGGACGGTTGATTGATCTTCCTTTTCTTGAACTTGGAAAGAATCAGTGAACCGTTCGAGATTTGATAGGCGTCCGGACGTGCTGCTGAAACGTCCAGACGGAGCAAGCTGGCACAGAATCTTCTCGATACGATGTAGGTGTTAGGACGGACGAAACACGTCGTCTGGACAGATGATGCTTGTCTGTCTGATGTCCGGACGGAATGACACGTCGTCCGGACGGATAGAACAGTAAATAGATGGGCGTCCGGAAGGCTGATAGGGAACTTAAAATCTTCTGACATCACTCTGAAAGTGGAATCCCTATTCACCGCATCATTACACATAAGTGATTTTGTCCAAACACAGAATAAGGCCAAAATGCTAACAAACTCCCCCTTTGGCCATTCTGGGACAAAAATCACTTGACCGGTTTGGAAATACATTCCCGGTCCAAAATAAAAATTACTCCCCCTTTTTGTCACAAAGGGACAAAGGGTAAACGGAGTAATAAAACAACCAACTGAAATAAAAATTACTCCCCCTAACGGTCTCAGAAGGGCCCTGGAAACAGAGTAATATAAGTTCAACTGTTATAATAAACAACAAATTGTCTCAGAATAACAAAAAACAATAAAAAGTCAACAAAGAAATATGAGGGAATCAAACATCCTCTGCCATAGGTGTAGCTCCGGGAGTCCGACGGGCAACCTTTGGTGCAGCAGCCTCATCATCACTGCTCTTTGGATGATGGACTTGGTGACACTCCTGAAGGTCCAAGTGGGTCTGCTCCACCCTCTTGCTGATGGACCACATTTCCAGCTGCATGGAGGACACGGACTACTGCATGGAGGACATCGACACCTGCATATTGCTCATTCCCCCTTGAAGAGCAGCAAGAGCCTCCATAATTTGAGAAACATTCACCTCTGGTTCAGAAGGCGGGACAGTGTGAGAGGATGAAGCTAGGTCTGGAAAAGCAACATGCATCGTAGCAGGTATATCCTCATCAGAATCCTCTCTCCGCAGCTGCGCATTTGACTTCAGAAAAGTTTGTTTGCTGAGGGGCTGTTGCATCTTCATCCTAGGCTCTCCATCTATATTGATACCGGATTGCAGGATGATCTGAGTAAGGAGGCAGCCAAAAGGAAGACCGGCAGTGCCCTCATCACGAGCCTCGAGCATGACTCCCAGAATACGCTTGCAGAGACAGAAGGGAAAGCAAAAGTGAACACCATAAACAAACTAGGCCTTCTTCAATATCAGATTACTGCGCCTGGTAACCGGCCACAGATTGTGCAGGATAATTTTGGCCAACATACGATGAGCTGGGCCTAGAGCACCAATCTTGATGGATGACTGATGCTCCTCACCCTGTAGAGCAGCATGGAAAAACTCTCGGAGCTCATCCATAGAGGGAGGAAGCACCACCTCGTTGAATGGACTGGTAGGTTGATCGAGAACAGGTACCCCGATAAACTGGCTAATGATCTGGGGATCAACAGTGATTATGTGTCCGTCAACAGTGGACTGCAGTACCATCCCACGCTCATCATCCTGAGTAACCTCTAAGATTGCATAAAAGAGTCGGACCAGCCTGGTGAGGACGACGCAGGCACAGGTATAGAGGTAGGTCCACTGATAATGCTGGATAGTCTCTTGGACACTATTCAACGGAGGCACCATGATATCTACACAGACCACGTTCCGTTCAGCAATGACAGTCTGGTCCATAATCTTCTCTTGTATTTCATTCTGCTCTGCTTCTGTCCTCTGACAGACCCGGCGCTGAGAACTGATGGCAGACATAATTCTGCAAAAAGAAAACCAACAAGAATATTCCAAAAAAAATCTTGTTAGGTTAGCAAAAAAAATTTTGGCAGAATAACAGCAGTAAGAGGACTATAATAAATTCAGAAAAAAAAATTATCACAGTCCTACAAATAATCCCAACATGATATAAGCATCTCAAACTCTCAATAACACTTCTAATCAAATATAGAAATTCTAACAGTGTAAGAACTGAAAAGAATAGGACAAGAAAAATACCTGAAGAGTGATTGAGAATGCAAAGAGACACAAAGGGATGATTTACTCCAAAAACACCAAAGAAAATTACTCACAAAAAGCCAAAAAGTGGATCTGGTGGGGTATGAGGGAGAGCATGGCCGATTCTGGGCAATTTATAGCCCCTGTGGGTCACCCGTCCGGACGGAGTTTTCAAGACGTTCGGACTCATGGACCTCGGGAACGTGCGTAACGGTCAAGATCGTCCGGGCAAAATAAATTACCCGTCCGAACGATGGTGACAACGCACGTGAGTCCGGACGTACAACAAGACCTGTCCGGACTACAAGGCACTGTACATGTACGGACTTCCAAAGAATACCATCCGGACTACCATGCTACACCTGTCCGAACTCCATGGAATACCGTCCGGACGCTCTACACTGAAACACCAGAAAAACTGAGAAGAATTACAGAGATCAAATTTTCTCAAGTCAGTGTCAGAATACGCATACATAATCAACTAATAACACAATTAGAATGCATCTAAAAAAAAACAGAGATATAAAAGGAAGTTGAGATTTCAATTAGCACAAATAATTTTTCCTGATCACATAAAAATCAAATAGGCAACTCAACTCAAGCAATGCGTGTGTGTGTGGAGACTCTTTTCCCACCAGGTAAAACTTTCCAAGACATGACAAATAGCAACTAGATTTTCTAGACATGAGAGAAAATCAAAGATAGATTAGCCAAAAGTCAAACCTTATAACTTGCTAGGGCCTAGACACCCTCATCTGATACACTCCCCCTAAGTTATAGCACATATTTTGTTTTACTTGTACCATATAGGACAAGATAAAATTTTACTTGCTCATAGAGGGCAAGGTAATTTTAAGCACATAAGTAGTGATTAAACAGATTTAAAGCACAAAACTTTTTAAGAATTACTGCTCGAATCTTATGGTACTACAAACTGTAGGGAGTGCCAGAGTTTATAGAAGCTAGGTTCAACTAGCCTGTGGTCAATTTGGCCATCTTATCAAGAACTTCTTCACTTATCCAAAATATCCAAAAGCAAAGAGTCAGAGAAGGAAAGATGTACCTTTATGGGAGTCCGGGATAGTACACTTTTTCATCGCATGAGGAAAGAAGCTATCCTACTTTTGCATAAACAGGAAAAACACTTGGCCAATATAGTTAAAATTCTCAATTATATCTAAGCATATTGAATCAATGCAAACCGAATTGAGATATCAGGCAAGAATGCATGCAATATCTAATAAGCCAAAGAAAAAAAAAATCTTGCAAATTCTCCCCTAAATTTTTTATTTTATTTTATTTTATTATTATTATTAAAAAAAACAAAAACAACAAGCAATATGGAAAAGACATCATATGCTAAGGCATGATCAAACTTGTGTACACTCAACGATGCCATTACAGAAAAACAGTCGCTCGACCTGCTTTTTCTGTCCTCCCCAAACATACCGGCAAAGTTTTCTCAAGAAAACACAAGGGGGCAAACATAACTTGTTCCTAGATTGCATATAATATAACAAATAAAATGAGCAATCAAACCTGATGCCATAGGATTAGGAACATAATCCTAAGCATGAACACCCGAACCTGCTAGGTGAGTCGGTTCCCCCTACTGGGGTAACTGTCCTTCTCAGCCCAAGTCTGCCTTCCAGTGGGTGGTTGTTGACAAGACTGCATCATCCACTCCATCATGTTTTGTATCCAAACAGGAGGCTCACCGGTGTATTGCTCTTGAGTCCTTCTCAATTGCCTGGGTTTGCTCTTGTAAGTGCCACTCTGATTGGCTGGTACAAACCGCTGTTGAGGCCGCTGACGCTGAGGAGCATGAAACCAAGGGGCTTGGATCTGATGTCTTGGTGCTAGTCTCCATGGTGCTTGATAGGATGCCTGATGCCAAGGAGTCTGATGCTGAGCTGCAGGTACAGTGCCATACTGAGCTTGTCTAGGCACTTCTTTCTTGGCTTTGGCCTTTTGTGTTTTCAAGAGGGAGCACTGAGGCCGTATATACCCACTGAGACCGCGGTGATGGCAAATAGGAGGTCTTCTGATGGAATGAGGCTGCTGAGTGCCTGGAACATCATCATTGACCTTTTCCTTCTGTTTATCTTCAATAACTGGAGGGAGCTGTGGGACTGTAGGAGGTACAAACACAGTCTTTGAGGAAGAAGGAATATTAGAAGAGGAAGCTACATACCCGAGACTAGTCTTGTCATGTGGGCTCTTCTGGATGGACAGCATACGAGTCAACTTCTCATCAGTGGCTCTCTCTAGCTGGAGCTGTGTCTCAAGTAGCTTTTCCTCGAGCTCATGTATCTTGAGCAGCAGTGAGCTCTTCTCAGTATGCAGACTGTTCAGATCATTAACTTGTTGCTTTCGGCCTTCCCTCAGCTTCTTAAACTCTTCGTAGAGAGTTTTGTATGCTTCCTTGAGCTCTACCTCATTCTCACTATGCTCCAAATAATATGAGTCTTCTTCTTCAATATAAGGGGCCACAAAAGCCAGAAATTTGTCAGACTCTGGAGCATCTTCTTCGGACTCATCACTGAGAGTCACATTGTAAGCCTTCCCCTTGCTCTTCTTGAGATTCCTGCAATCGGCCCGGATATGCCCATAGCCTGAGCATTCAAAACATCGGGGTCCTCTGGGATCTTTCTTCTCTTCATCCTTTGGTTCAGCTTCTCTGAGAAATTTCTTGGCTTTTTCAGAAAACTTCTTCTTGAACCGATCATCTTTCATTATTCTTCTGAAATTTTTGGCAAGCATCGCCACAGCCTTTTCTTCATCCTCAGATTCTTCTTCAGAGGAGGCTTCTACCTTCTTCTTGGAAGCCTTAAGAGCAATGGTCTTTAATTTCTTGACCGGGGGCAGAGACAGCTCGTATGTTTGAAGAGATCCAACCAGCTCTTCAATCTTCATTTCTTCAAGATCCTTGCTTTCCTCAATAGTCGTTACCTTAATCCTGAAACGCTCTGGCAAAGATATGAGAATTTTTCGGATGATTTTTACATCCGAGATAGGTTTCCCAGGACTCACCATGGAGTTCCTCAGGTCACTTATTTTGGAGTAAAACTCTCCAAATGTCTCTTCCTCTAACATCTTAATTTCTTCAAATTTTGAAATCAACATCTGAAGTTTGGCAGATTTTACAAGTTTTGTGCCTTCATATGTTGTTTCCAAAATTTGCCATGCGCTGATTCGCAATTTGAAATTTTGGCGAATTCAGATGGAGAAAGTGCTTGGCATAGAGCATGGAGGGCATTCTTTTGAGGGACTAGTTCAGGTGTTGTATCCTCTGGTTTAGTCCAACCAGTCTCAACAATACCCCAACAGTCAATAGATTTCAAAAAGAAACGCATACGTGCCTTCCAATAGCCATAGTTTAAGCCATCAAAGGCAGGAACAAAATTAAGAGTTTGAGACATAATAAAGATAGAAGTCAAATATAAAAACACTCAAGAAATTAATCTTCTCAGAGTGTACCAAGCTCTAATACCAATTGAAAAATTGAAATGACTTCAAAAAGTAAAGTGTGTGCAACAAGTGTCAACGAAAATTAAAGCACAACGGAAAGTAAATGACACAGATATTTTTGTTGACGAAGTGGAAACTCAGTTAAGAGAAAAAGCACTTCGGGGCAGCCAAACCCAGGAATTCCACTATTTAGAAGACAAAGCTAGATACAAGATAGTAACACTCACATGTACCGATGCAGTGGTCGTACCTTGATCTCTGACGTGTAGCCCAACACGAACGCTTCCCAATCAGGTTCACCTTCCTGAAGGGGTCTTCAATGGAACTCCTTACCTTAGAGCCGACCTCTAAGATAGACTTCGATTTACAGCACAACACACTTGAAAAACGGCTTCAGAGGAGAGATATTACGTCTTTGAGCTCTAATGGAATTCACACCGAATTCTTGCAGCTCTAAGTGCCCAAGGGCCCTTATTTATAGGCTGGGGGTCAGAATGGGCGTCAGGCAAAAATATTCCTAGGAGCCGTCCGGACGGTGGACCATGGTTTTCCGAACGGACAACTGTACGACAGGATTTTTAGAAATTTTCGCGGAGAAATCTTTCCTGTATAAGAACATCATCCGGAGGGGATGGCTCGATCGTCCGGACGGACGCATGTCTGCTGCAAGTAATTTCCATAACAGGCTTCGTGAGTCCGGACCATGGGGCAGGAGCGTCCGGACGGCTAAACTTCAACACGCAATTTCCATATCTGATGCGCGTGAGTCCGGATCATGAAGGGGAGACATCCGGACGGTTGAAGTCGAATCGGCAGTTACCATATACGATGCACCAGCGTCCGGACCACAGCTGTCAGATGTCCGGACGGTTCATTTTGAACTGCGATTCTTGCCTTACGAAGATACGCGTCCGGAGGGGATACCACATCGTTCGGACGGTTGATTGATCTTCCCTTTCTTGAACTTGGAAAGAATCAGTGAACCGTTCGAGAACTGATAGGCGTCCGGACGTGCTGCTGAAACGACCGGACGGAGCAAGCTGGCACAGAAGCTTCTCGATATGATGTAGGTGTCTGGACGGATGAAACACGTCGTCCAGACAGATGATGCTTGTCTGTCTAATGTCCGGATGGAATGACACGTCGTCCGGATGGATAGAACAGTAGACAGATGGGAGTCCGGACGGGATGACACATCGTCCGGACGGCTGACAGGGAACTTGAAATTCTTCTGACTTGCAGGCAGAATCTTCTGACATCACTCTGAAAGTGGAATCCCTATTCATCGCATCATTACACATAAGTGATTTTGTCCAAACACAGAATAAGGCCAAAATACTAACATCCCCCTCAATGTCTCAGAAGTACAAGGTTAAATAGAGTAATAATATCCACAGACAAAAATTTTCTAAAATCCAAAACATTAGGAGAATAGAGAAAAGTCTGCAAGTGGCCCAAAAGAGAGGAACAGAAATCCTCCAAGTATCAAATCACAAGACCTTTAGAAATTGAACATCCGACTTCAACAATAGTTAGTTTTCCAAAGGATGCATCTGCCAATCACTGTACTGGGAGCCGCTGGATGTCGTATTCCTGAGTCAAAACCAATCAGAAATATCTCCAAAAATACCATTAGATCTTGTTAGTTCCAAAAATATTGTGATATTTAAGACGGCTATCAAATGGATGCCAAAGAAAAATATAAGCAATGCAGCTACTCATAAGGCATAAATATATCATGATCAGCCCAACACATAGACAGAGAAGGATTTTCATGCACACTATCTCAAGAAAATATCCCAACAAATATTCCAATATTCTAAAAGCACAAAGACTTAAAAAAAATAACGGAAGGCCCAATGAAGATCATGGGATGATAAGAGATGTGCAACAAATGCCAAAATCTCAGGAGAAACCCACGAGAAAAACACACAACATGCCATGATAAATCAAAAAATGCATAGATGTGTGTATGACAAAAAAAAAAGACGCTAGTCTTAAACCTGTAGAGATCTTGTCCGGATGTGTCACTTAACCATCCGGATGACAACTGCTAGATCAGTATATGGCAAGACTGCGCTCGTCCGGATGTAAGAGTAGGTCCATCCGGACGCTTCACACTGAAAATATGAAACTGGAGAAAAATTTGCAGAAAAACATTTTTCTCAAAAGTTAGCTTCAGAATACGCATGTATAATCAACTGATAAAACAGTGAAATAGTATTGCAGAAATATGCAAAGATATAAATGAGAGTTTTTTTTTTTTTTTTTTTTTTTTTTAGAAAAGATGAGATCACATGTCCAATAGTGATCCCGGCCTAAATTTATTAGATAAAAGCCTCACTTTTGGCGGAGGAATACCATGATAACATCTAAAATTCCCAGGATTTACAAAGAACCACCATCCCATGAAAGACAGACCACAACTTACTTCATTCTTAATCAAGGTAAACCACAGTTATCTACCTGTAATATCCCTTTGAGTTCCTTAGGAATATTATTCGAATTATATTCATACGTAATCCCCGTACTACCACTTTTACTGAGCTAGTTCGCAGCTTGGTTACCCTCTCTAAAAACACGATTAAATCGAGAATTCAGGCCACTGATGAGAAGGAAAATTTCCTCCCAAAAATCCTCCAAGTACCAAACCCGACAACTACCTTTCTCGAACCAATTCACAATCAGGGATGAGTCAAGTTCAACAACAATATTACGTAAACCCATCGCCTTGCATTTTCGCAAACCAATTAGAACCCCCAATAATTTAGCTTTATTATTAGAACCAATACCAAAATACTTCGAAAATGCAAGGATCAGATTACCTTTATGGTCTCTAATCAGCCCCCCCGCACCTGATTCCCCCGGATTCACCAAACTACTACCCATCCGTATTTAATTTGAACCAACCCAGCTCTGGCTTCTCCCAAGATACTGCAACGAAGTTGCTTTTCGAAAAAGAAACAGCCGACAAATTTAATTCTTTAAGAATTGCTTGATCACGATGATGCAAATTACCGGTATCCCTGAGCCTCAAACCAACCCAATGAATCCAGTATTTAACCTTCCGCCACAAAACATTAAAGCATACCTTTTGTCCCTCCATACGAGCCAAACACCTCGATATCCATAGATTCCAAATAATGATACAGGGAATCAACCCAATCAAATTACCAACCTTTGAGGATTTTTTGGTTCTTCGAAACCAAGCTTCAACAGTAACCAACCAAGACCGAGTAGCCACATAAGGAATACCCAGGAAACTAGAGCATATTTGCCAAAGCTTAGCCGCAATCTTACCACTGTAAAGCACATGATCCAGGTCCTCAAAGTCTCCCTGCGGACAACATTCACATTTTGAGACTAAAGAGATACCAATACGCCTTATACGGTCATCCACACTCAAGCTATTTGTCATCAACTTCCACACAACAACTGAATTTTTTTTTTGGTAAAGCAGAGTGCCAAATCCAGTTTGTCCATTGGTACTTTGGAACCGAAATACGAAGCCAGTCCCAAACAATTTTTGTTGAAAATCTCCCATCCCTTACTACCAAGCCATATTAAACGATCCATTCCTGGTTTAGTGCCATCAATCTGAGAGAAAATATCATCAGCAACCTCTTGACTCACTAGCTGAACAACCAAGTCCACATCCCAACTATGTTCAACCATGCAATCTTTTATTTTTAAGAAAGGCAAATCAGATATCTGGACATTCTGACATATAGGACCCGACTCCATCCACTTATCCCGCCAAAATGATAGGTTCCTGTCATTCACACTCCATACGGATTTGTCAATAACCAGGGGAACTGCTTTAATAAGCATTTTTCCAAAATCTAGAGCCTTTAGAGGAATCCACAAGGGAAAAATGTTGATTCTTCACGTACTTGGCTTTAAAGAAACGCAACCATAAGGTATCCCCCGAGAGGAATTTCTAGGCAAATTTGGATTGAAGGGAGCTGTAGACATCCATAATATTTCTGATCCCCACGTCGCCTTCATCCACGGGCCTGCAAACAGATTCCTAACTCACCCATTTCCTCTTTGGCCTTCCTTCAGACGAACCCCAGAAAAACGTACTAAAAAGTCTGTTAATCTTCCCAAATATTTGCTTGGGAACTGGTAAGACTGGTAATAAATGCACCGGCAAACTTGAAAGAACGTGCTTAATCAGAAGTAATCTGGCACCAGCAGAAAGATATCTCATCTTCCAGCCCTCAATCTTTTTAGAAATTTTAACCAACAAGTCATCAAAATACTAAGATTTAACCCTACCAGAGAAAATGGGAACCCCCAAATATCGCGTTGGGAAATTCCCCATCGAAAAACCAGATACTCTAATCAGCTCCTGACGCCTAGAATCTGGTATATGGTTGGAGAAAAATATAGATGACTTTGAGGCGTTGACCACTTGACCAGACCACTGGGCATAGATATCAAGAACTTCTAAAATGCTCCTCACATCTTTCTTTCTACCAGTCGAAAAAATAACCATATCATCCGCATAAAGCAAATGGGATATTAACTAGCCCTTTCTAGAATGCAAATAATATCCAATAGTCCCATCCTGAACTTTCTTCCGCAACAATCTTGAAAACACCTCCTCCACCAAAATAAATAAATAAGGGGATAAAGGATCCCCTTGGCGAAGGCCCTTACCAGCCTTAAAAAAACCTTTAGAAGTGCCATTCATAACCACAGAGAACCAAGAAGAAGAAAAATAGTTGGAAATCAGCTTACAAAACCCCAAAGAAAACCCAAACGTATTCAGCCCTTTCAACAAAAACTCCCAGTCTACCGTATCGTAAGCCTTTGCCATATTCAATTTTCATCATAATGTTACCCCCCCGAATTGGTTTATTTATGTCTTGAACCAATTCCTGTGTAAGACTTATGTCCTCAAAAATACTTCTGCCAGGCAGAAAGGCTCCTTGCTCTTCAGAAACCAAACGACACAAAACAGCAGATAATCGATTCACAATCAGCTTTGAACATATTTTATACACAACCGAGCAAAGGCTAATAGGCCTAAATTTATCAAAGGAACATGGGTCCGGCACTTTCGGAATCAAAACAAGAAAGGAAGCGGTGTAATACCTCGTAAACATCGTACCCGCAAAAAAATCCCTGACTGCCACGATCAAGTCTATCTGAATAAAATTCCAACAATGTTGGAAGAAACCAGAAGTAAATCCATCTGGGCCAGGGCTGCTATTAATCGGAATATCAAACAAGGCATCTTTAATTTCCTGCTCCTTAGGGCTCCTACATAAATTCAAATTTTCAGATTCCCTCACCTCTTCTTGGATAATATCTGATAAACTAAGCACTGACGCCGATGCCCTGCGACTCAAAAATTTAGCAAAGTGAACAACCGCTTCATTATGAATCTCTTCCGGCGTAGACAACATTCTACCATCCGGAAGTTTCATCGAATTAATAATGCTCTTCTTCCTAGTCTGCAAAGCTGTAAAGAAAGAAGCATTAACCTCCCCATGCCCTATCCATGAATTTTTAATTTTTTGAGCAATTTTGGTTTCCTCTCGTTTCAACCAAGCGTTTAATTCCGCTTGAGCCTCAAGCATTTTCGCTTCCACTTCTTGTGAATAAGACTCTTGCAATTGAGTTTCCTTTTGCTCAACTTTTTCCTCCAGTCGTTTTAAGTGCACCGTAGTCCAACCGAAAACCTCACGATTCCATCTTCTAAGAGCATTTTTAACTTTTTTCAACTTATAAGCAAGCTTCCACAAACCAGCTCCTTCCACCTCCTCATTCCATAGATTATGAACAAACCTCCCAAAACCTTCATGCAACGTCCACATCTGTAAGAATCTAAAAATGCTAGGACCATACCTCTTATTTGAAATCTCCAACTGAAGAGACATAGGCTCATGATCTGACGATTTCCGAGGTAAATATTTCAATGAAACCGTCGACCAACTATCCAAAAACCTTGTATTACACAAAGCCCTATCCAAACGAGCCCAACTACGAGTCAAACCTCCACGCCCATTACACCAAGACAGTTTATTTCCAGAAAAAGGCACTTTGATCAATCCACCATTTTGTATAAAAGAGGAAAAATCTTCCATTGCCCTTGGCAGACGCGGACAACCTCCTCTTCGCTCCCCATCATGACGAATAGTATTAAAATCGCCAATAATCATCCAAGGCATCTGTAAAACTCCAAATGACAGAAGACCATCCTAGAGTTGCCTTCTCTCCATGTAATTACATTTAGAATAGACAGTAGAAATGAGCAAAGAAGAGTTGATTATAAAAGTAACATGCTAATTCGACTCCTAAAGAATATTAACTTGAACCTCATCTTTCCAGAAGACCCACAATTTACCACCCGAATCACCATTCGAATAACATCAAATTTCAACATACCTTGCCAACATGCAAGTTTATAATCTTGACAAAAAGGCTCCGCAATAATTAAAATTTTCTGCTTTAAAACTTTTAGCATAGCACGTAATCGTGTCTTCGAGGAACCGAGTCCTCGACAATTCCAAAACAGCAGGTTGTCTAACATTAATCAATCCGTTTAGGCCTGCTAGGAGCCTGTGAGGAACTGCGTAGCTTCATACTAGATCGCATCTTTGGTTTCAAAATTTTTGTATCCGAGACACCATCTTTTTCTTTCACAAAATGCGGTATCACACCTACTCCCTCTGAATCCGAAACAGACCCTGAACTCCTCATCACAGGTTTGGCTACTTTTTCGACTCTCCTCCCCCCAAGATTTTCCTTGGCCAACTCCTCAACATTATCATCTAGATTCTCCAATATAACACCATCTAGAGAGCCATTTATAGATATAGGATCGCACTCCTTTTCACCATTCAACAGGCCAGCCCCTCCAGAATTGCCCGAATCCCCACCAATCTCCACATATTTCATCGTACAATCCATGTTAGTGTTAACCTCCAGAGCAGCTCCCGCTATGATCAATTCAGCACCCCTCTTCTTAGTTGAACCTTTAACATTTATTTCCATTGACTCCAATTGATCCTTGGACAGCCCTTCGTCACTTCTAGCCAGCCCTTCATCCCCGCAATACTTTCCAATTTTTTCACTCTCCATGACAGAAATTTCCTTATTCATCCCTGAATTTTTAGCCTAAAGAGTATTTTCCTTGATAGCCAAATCATCTCCCACAGGTTCTCCCGAAACAGAGGACCGATTTCCCCCCAAGACGACCATCTTCTCTGGTCCTGTGAGTTTTTGCAGCTTCCATACAAGACCCGATTCCTTCTTTTTCCCTATGTCCTTCACCAACAGCTTACAAGTGCCAATATTATGCCCTTGTGTACTACATTTGGTGCAAAAGGCTAGAAGGGTTTCATAAATAATTTCCTGACGCACACTGGAAAGCTGGAGAGGCATCCCAATCCACACATGTTGCACTGGTGGTTGGGAGATATCCATTAGAACATAGACCCTAGCCCCATCCGTGCGTGTCACACATTTTGTTGCATTGTCTCTCCGAAGGAGAATTCCCACCGGAGCAGTAATATTTCATAGGTATGACTCTTGATAGAAGTTCGGAGCAAGCCCTGGTAAGTTAATCCAAACCGGTGCCATCACAAGTTCCACCTCTTCTGAGAAGTCCACCGTCCACTTAAAATTGCGGTAATTGACCCCATCAATCTCGCTGCTTCCACGGGACATAGCCTTGATAAAATCTGCCTCCAAAGAAAATCGAATGAACACGTTTCTGGGCTTCCGCATCGCTCAGACTACCGGCTGAGAGACTAGGCCCTAACGCCCATTAATGAACACACGGATCCGATCGAGTGAGGGCCTTTGCTTCAGAAACTTCATCACCATAGCAAACCGAAACGGGGCCGCCGATCTCTTAATTTCATCCCTAGAAAACTGTATGCAAACCTCCCCATCCACAACCTGGGGAGATCGAAACGGAACCACAACCTCAGGGATGGGCTGAGGCGGTGCCGACACTAACTCCGCAAAAGACTGAGTCCTCCCCGCCACCGTCGGAGGGCCCTTAGATTGCTCAACTCATGCAATGTGTGTGTGTGAAGACTTTCTCAATAAGGTATGAAATTCACTGATATGATAAAAAGCAACCAGATTTTCCAAACAAGAGAGAAAATTAATGAAAGATCAGCCAAAAGTCAAACCTTATCTTACTAGGGCCTAGCCACCCTCATCTGATACACTCCCCCTAAGATGCAGCACCTAATTGTTTTACTTGTACCATGAAGGACAAAGTAAAATTTTTACTTGCACGTAGAGGGCAAGGCATATAGCAAACTCAGCACATAAGTAGTGAATATACAATTTAAAAGCGCATAATGCATATGATTTATTGCATGATTCTTATAGTGCTGCAATCTTAGAGAGTGCCAAAATTTTTAGGCTCTAGGTTCAACTAGCATGTGGTCAATTTGACCATCTTAATCAAAGACCTTTTCTCTTATCTAGAATTTCTAGAAGTAAAAAGTCAGAGAAGGAAAAGATGTACCTTAGGGGAGTCTTAGATAGTGCACATTTTCATCGCATAAGGAAAGTAACTATCTATCATTAAGATGCAACAGGAAGACTTAGCAGATATCATGCATAAACTCTTAATCATATATAAGCATATTTAATCAATGCACAATGAACTGAGATATCAGGCAAAAACACATGCAAAATCTGAAAAGCTATCAAAAGAAAGAAATAAAGTTTCACATCTTCTCCCCAAATTTTATTTTATTTTATTTATTTTATTTTTGTCGAAAAAAAATAAATAGAAAAACAACAAAGACATGCTTATGGAAAAGGAAATGACATCTAATCCCAGCTTGTAAGGTAAACCAAACCAGTCCAGTCCTCATGGAGAGAGGTTTAAGAAATACCAAGACAGAAAAGCAGCCGCCCAACGTGCTTCAACTGTCATCCCCAAAAGAAAATATCTGCAGATGTTTCTCAAGACAACAAGAGAAAATATGGGGATAAAATAAGCGGTTCCTCAAACAGAATGCAAGGCATGAGTACGATATGACAAGATAAACAATGCAATGCAAACATACCTGACATGCACTAGGATTTTGGAACCAAAATCCTAGGCATGGGAGGCCTCACCTACTAGGTGAGTCCACTTCCCCTTAAGGGGTGAATTGTCTCATCCTTCCTTACCCATACCTTCTTTACCTATGAGGCAGGGGTGTGAGCCATGTCCCAATTTATCAGTCTGACTAGGACATTCTTCATCATGTTGACAAGCCCTTCATTGGTCTGATTCTTCTTGGGCTTGTGAGGCTTCACTTTGAAGCATTCGGCTTTGATGTGGCCATACTTACCACAGTGATAGCATGAGGGAGAATCCCTTTGAGGATAATGCCGTTGTTGCCGAAAAACATGATGAGGCTTAGAAGGTTTAGAGCTAGACTTACCTGTCTTTTGCTCTGTTTTCTGGATCCGAGGCTACTGACGTCGGATTTGAGGACAGTGTGGCCTGATGTGTCCAGAGACACCATAATGATAGCAGGTAGGCTGACTTTGTTTGCTGAAATGCTTCTTGAAGGGCTCTGGAAATTTAAGATTAGCATTTTCACAAACAACAAAATCCTTACCTCTTTGAGATATATGCCTCCTATGGGGCGGGACATATTTATCTGAAGAGGTTTTCTCAATAACGCCCTTTTTTGAGTCCTCCTGCTTCTTCCAAGGTCTGTGAGATTTTAACACAACACAATTTGGTCTAATATGACCAATTTTCCCACAATTATGACAAATAGGAACAAACTTACCTTGTGTTCCTAAATCCATGGAGTTAGGCATCACACATTTATCTAAGCAAGAATTTTTAGAACAAGCTGCATTTACTATCACATGCTTAATACCAACAGAGTCTAATTCAGAATCAGAAGCATGTGAAGTAGAAGTATTTAAATCAGCAGTCAAATCAGGCTTGTTCGAAATATCTGAATGAATACACAGCATGCTTTTCAAATTATCACTTGAGAATTTTTTCAGGAGATCTTCAGATTCTTTTAATTTATTCTCAAGTGTATCAATAATGTCAAACAACATGGTATTCTCAGATCTCAAAGAGTCAATCAAAGCATGAGATTCAGATAACTGAACAATCAAAGACTCTTTCTCTTGCTTCACCTTTTTAAGCTCTTTAGAATGTTGAGCATTCTTCAATTTATTAAAAACCTTAAAGAGCTTAATATCAGAATCTTCATTAGAAAACTGAGAAGAATTCATGATAAAAGGTGTAATAAAAAAAATAGAAGTCACAAGAGTTGAGGATCACACTCAGGAAATAAATCCTAAACAGAGTGTACCTGCTCTGATACCAATTGAAAAATAAATGGACTTCTAAATTTAACAGTGTGTGAGAACAGTGTGCAACAAAATATTAAATGCAGAATTTAAAGGAGACAAATATTTTGTTGACGAAGTGGAAACTCAATTAAGAGAAAAACCACTCCGGGGCAGCCAAACCCAGGATATCCACTATTCAGAAGACAAAGCTAGATACAAAGCAATAACACTCACATACCCCTGATGCAGTGGTCGTACCTTGCTCTCTAACGTGTAAACCAACACGAACGCTTCCCAACCAGGTCTCCTACCTGAAGGGGTCTTCAATGGAATCCTTTACCTTAGGGCCAACCCCTAAGATAGACTTCACAGCTGATCAAATCACACACTAGGCAAGTCTTTAGAGGAAATATCACGTCTCTAAGCTGTAGAGAATTCACCACCAAATTCTGTGTTGAAAGCATGCCTCAAGCCTCTTATTTATAGGCTTAGGAAACCCAAAAACACGTCCAAAATGGAGTGTGAAACACGCACGTCCAGACGGGAGCCAGGGCCGTCCGGACGGGCCAAGTTTTTCTTGTCCGGAAAGTAATTCTGGAATTTTCTGCAGGGCCGTCCGGACTGGAAAATATTTCCGTCCGGACGCTTATAGTGGCCGTCCAGACAGTCAGCTGATATTATTTTTTGTGAGCTTTTGAATGACGCCGATTTTGTCCCAATCCAATATTTGAATAAGAAGTTATGATCAAAATACCAGAGGGCGTCCGGACGGTCAACTGCAACCGCCTTTCCAAAATAGTACTGAAAGCTCCCATAACAAGGCCACGTCCGGACGGTGTTGCCCTAGCGTCCAGACGGTTGCACTTTGGCTGCATGTAATTACCATTATAAGGCTTTGGAGCATCCGGACCCTAAAGGGTGACGTCCGAACGGTTGAATTAGTGTACACAATTTCCATATATGAAGCTTGATCGTCCGGACGATGAAGGTTGACGTCCGGACGGTTGAACATTGCATGCACGTCTTGCCTTATGGAGAACATCGTCCAGACGGGATCACACATCGTCCAGACGGTAGCAGCCATCTTCCCATAACCGTGTCTTGAGGCAGAAACCCTAATTCTTGTCAAACACTGAATGGCGTCCGGACGGTATAACCATGTCGTCCGGACGGATGCACTGAAACACTGGGATTTTCTCGAACTCTGAAGAGCGTTTGGACGATTTGCCATTACATCCGGACGGATGCAATCTTGAACTGTTCGAAGCTTCTAGACACTGATGGGCGTCCGGACGGAAAGATCTCATCGTCTGGACGGATGTTGTTGACTTATGAGCGTCGGACGGAATACCACGTCGTCTGGACGGCTGACAGGGAACCGAAATAAATCCTTGAAAACTTCACAGAATCTTCTCGAAGAACACAGCTGAAGAGTAGACTCTGGATAAAGCAGCATCCCTATGAAAGCAGCAACATTACATAAAAGTGATTTTGTCCAACAGAATGCAGCCAACATAAAAACTAACATTACTGTCTATGTACTAGCTTTGTCTTCTGAATAATGGATATCCTGGATTTGGGTGCCTCGGAGTGGTTTTTCTCTTTATTTTCGTGAACAAAATACCTGTCTCTTTATTTTATGCATTGTGATATTTTGTTGCACACTATTGCACACACTTGATAAATTAGAAGTCCAATAATTTTCAAATTAAATAAACTTGTTAAAGTTTGAAAAATAAAAGACTCCTATTTTACTCTCTGTGTGTGAACAATGTGTAAGAAAATATCTAAATGCGGAATTTTAATAAGACTTATATTTTGCTAAGAAAGTGGAAACTCAATTAAGAGAAAAGCCACTCCAGGGCAACCAAATCTAGGATTTCAACTAATTAGAAGAGAAAGCTAGTAACAAAGCAGTAATAATCATATACCTCGATGCTGCGATCGTACCTTGCACTATGACGTGTACCTATACACGAACGCTTTCCAACTAGCTCTCCTACCTAAAGGGGTTTTATGTAGTCTTTTGAAAGCAAAAATATGAATAGTAAAATTACCACTCGCAATAGTACGAATCCTTGTATGATAGGGCTATATTGAGGGTGTCGAAACTCAAGGACTGTGTAGGTGTTGTTATCAAGCTTTTCGAGATTAAATATAACTTAATTAAAATAAGATTGATTTGATTTTGCATATAACTAAGTTAAATGCATAAAACTAAAGACATAAAAATAAAGATTGTAGCGATGAGAGAAATAATAGGGGATTGATTTCACCACTCACTGCGTAACAATGGTCAATCATAAATTAACAAGGGAAATTCATATTGTGCATGAGATAGGGCTCGACTCACTCGAGTAGTGAAGAAATTACCTCTAACCACTAAGATGCGGTATGACCCGTCTTCCCTAGGTATGGATTAGCTATGTCATTAATAGGATAGACACAATCAATAGAATAGTATAACACATCTTCAGTTGGTACGAACTATCTACCTAAATTACACCGAACTAGGGTGTAGTACAATCTGTCTTCCCTAGGCATGGCCTATCTAACCCTCTCGATCATATGTCAATTAAAACCGTTGTATAACAATTATTCACATAATTATAGAAAATATGAAGGATTGAGTTCAATCAATATAAAAGACTTTCTAAGACAAGATAAGAAATTCATAATGATTGAATATAAATATTAAGATCAATTCTCACAGTTATACAACCATCATGCATATAGAAAATTCCAAATTAAAATACAATTAAACTATTATTACTTGGAAAGTGCTACATCAACACTCTATTACAAATTTAGCCGCTCATTGTGGTGCTGGGATGGCTTCCTGCCATGTTCTTCTCCGCTTCAACTTGTCAAGCCTCCAAGAATAATTTTTTGTCTAAAGCTAAGCACACCTTCTCTTGAAGCTTAGGGGTCTATTTATAGAGACTAGGAGAGGCATAAAAGCCCTATGAATCCAAGAAAAATCGGAACTTAGTCTTTCAAGTAGGAGATTGAAAATTCAATCCAAGTAGGAAAAGGATTCCAAATTCGTCCAGATTTGCGGTCTTTTATTTCGGTGCTATTTTGGCATAGTAAACTTCCGAACTAGGAAAAACCTATTTCTGACATATTTGTTTAATATTTTATTAGCTTTCCAATGCCACCATTTTAATTTCAATCCAAATCTTGAACAAAAATTTATGATTGAAACATTGAGACATGTGCAGAATCCAAATTTGAATCCAATCCGATTTTGACTCTTATTGGAGAATTTCCGATTTAATCCTTTCCTTGATTTGATTAAACATAACCACATCTTCTAAGTCTTCTATAATGATTGATTAAGCTTAACCGTATCTTCTTGGTCTTCTCAGAGTGTGCTTTATGCCCAAAATCAATGGAATTAATTGCATGTTTATTTAAAACCTGAAAACAAAAAAACAACACAAAATCAAACAAATAACAATGCTAAGGAATTGACGTATGCAAGTTAAGAAGCTTGAATGTGCAACATTCGGCGCTTATCAATGTGCTTGATCTCCATGTTGGAAATTTCCAGTTGGCTACTGGTTTGAGGATGGTAGGGAATGGCTACTTTGTCTGTGACAGAGTATTTTTGGGAGTAAGGTCTTAAGAAACCAGTTGCAAAAGTGCATACCTCCGTCACTAATGACGGACCGAGGGGTACCAAATTGACTGAAAATGTTGGCCTGGATGAATTTGGCCACAACTTTGTGATCATTAGTCTTGGTGGCCACAACTTCTACCCATTTAGAGACATAATCCACCCTTACACGAATATACCCAAGCCCACAAGATGGTGGGATGGGTCCCATGAAGTCGATACCCTAGACATCAAAGATTTCAACAATTAGGATGGGGTTTAACGTCATCATGTCCCTCCAAGACAGCTCCAAGGCGTTGGCACCTCTCACAAGCCTGGCAAAACTCATTGGCCTATTTGAACAAGGTAGGCCATGTGAATCCAGTCTGTAGAACCTTTGCTATAGTTTTCTTGGCACTGAAGTGTCTTCCACAAGCTAGTGAATGGCAGAATGTAAGAATACTGTGGAATCTTAGGGATGCAGCGTCGAATTATCTAATTAGCACAATACTTGCTTGAAGAAGCAGTCCTTGTCTTGTTCGGCTAATTAGTTAACAATATTAGCATACCAAGGTGACTCCCTTGGAGTAATCTCAAACAGTTGCTCATCCAGGAAGGAATCATGAACTGTGATAGGCTGAGGTGTCTCAAACAAAATGCGTGACAAGTGGTCGGCAACAACATTCTCAGTTCCCTTCTTGTCTCGTATTTCGATCTCGAATTCTTGCAAAAAAAATATCAATCAAACCAACCGGGGCTTAGTTTCTTTCTTGGCTAGCAAATGGCGTAGAGCAGCATGGTCAGAGTAGATTGTTAGTTTTATTGGCTTCATTCTGTTGACAAAATCACTATCATGTAATGTGATGTCTTAACAGGGATACCGTATTATTTCAAAAAGTCTTTGGATATTCAGTGTTTATTTCTCCAATATAGAAAGGGCCTTATTACCACAAGTTTCAATGTCACAAGCTTCAAGTAGACAATTTTAGAGTTCTAGGAAGATTCTGCGAAGTTTCCAACTCAAAAAAAGATTGATCCCTTGTTCCCGTCCAGAAGGTCCATTGAAGCGTCCGGACACCCTCCTATGTCGAGAAGATTCTGACAGCTCAACGTGCTTCCATTTGGACATCAGGGCAACACGTCCTGGCGCTCTTTAGTGTTTGAGAAGAATCCAGATTTCCTTTGTAGACACAGATCGGGAAAGACAGCTTACAACCATTCGGACGCTTGGGCAACACCATCCGGACACGGCCTTAATATGGAAATGCGTGAAGTGCGTTATGGAAATTTTTCTCAAGGCGAACAAGAGAAAATTTTCTCAAGCCACCATGGAAATTTTTCTATCATCCCCATTAAATGCCTGCATAAATTTTTCTCAAGGCAAACAAGAGAAAATATGGGGATAGAAAATATATGGTTCCTCAAACAGATTGCAAGGCATGAATACGGTATGACATGATAAATGACGAGTGCCAAATATTGTATATTTTGACCCCTTAATTCACATTTGTTAAACCTTTAGCTTTGTTATTTTCTGATTTCTTGGTTAGTTTTGGTGTTTCAGTGTTTTGCAAGACTTTGAGATAAATTTGCAGTTTTTTTGTGGGTTTTGCAAAGAAGCAGGAGAAGAAGTCTTTAGAGCCATTCAAAGAACGGGTGTTAGGCATGATGTGGTAGCGCTATTGAAGAAACAAGCACCTGGAAGGCGCTCGAGTGCATCAGCGCGATGTCGCTCGAGCGACCTAGAAGTCGCTTGAGGGCATCTGGACGATGTCACTTGAGTGACCCAGAAGTTGCTAGAGCGCATCTGCATGATGTCGCTTGAGCGATCCATAAGTTGCTCAAGCAATTATCAGGACTGATGTGGCAGATACGAATTTCCTTGCTACCAGTGACTGCAGACACCCTAAACCCTAGAATTCTTTTCTCCTATTCGGGTTTTGAGGGAAGAGGTGCCAATTTGAAAATACAGGGTTTAACCTAATGTTTTGCTATTAAAAACCCCATCCTAGGCACCACTTTTAGAGCATCTCGATATTCACCTTTGTATTCAGAATTCAGAATTTATATTTAGTCAGAGCATATTTTTAGCTCTGTTCTTTCTTTTCACAATTTAATTTCTATCTTTTTTTATCTTTTCCATCTCTTTAGTTTCTTTTATTTTATGTTTAATTTAGTTTAATTTATGTCATTCTACCTTCTCCATTTCTTTTATTTTTTTCTTTGCCTTAGTTTTACTTCATGTTTTCATTACAAGATTGTTTGGTGTTTTTAGTTATAAGAGGGTAAAATCCTCAACTAAGGTAGATGATGAAACCTCATCATTGATAACACAAACATTTTTGTCATGAATTTTATGAAGTAGATATTTTATAAAATTCAAGTTCTAATTCAGTTTATTGATTCATGTCTTTAAATTGAATATTTTATTTTCTAGTGGATATTTGATGTGTTTCAACCAATGGATACATCAATTGATTTCGTTGAGAATGGACATCCATTGTGATTTGTTTGACAAACAGATACAATGGATGACTTAATCTCAAAGGGATAATCGTTGTGATTTATTTTAGAGTTTGATTCATCAAATGATTTACAATTTATTAAAGAACTTGAATAGCCGATTCATTTCAATCGGATTTATAATTAGCATGCAAGAGTATGGTGTTTGAGTTGGGTTGGTAAATTCCAAAACCTTATTTCGTGTCTTTCTATTAAGGTAATCATCTTTTCTTTTGTTCTAAACAAAAATCACAAAAATTCGGCACTAGGTTAAAATAGGATCAATTTAATTAGAAATTGATTTTTGCAATGCAATTTCCTTTAGATTCGACCTCTCACTTGCACACACAATATTGCAAACGATTCATGTGCTTGCAAGTAAATTAAAACTTACAACAATAAACAATGCAATGCAAACATACCTGACATGCACTAGGATTTTGATACCAAAATCTTAGGCATGGTAAGACCTCACAAACTAGGTGAATCCACTCCCCCACAAGAGGTGAATGACTTCATCCTTTCTGACCCGTACCTGCCTTACCTATGGTGTTTGTTGACAAGCTTCATCTGGTTGTCCATCCATCTCAGCAAGCTCCGCATAAAAATAGGCAACCCCTCATAAGATTGGTCACTTTTCGTTTTTCGCGGCTTCTTCTTGTAGTGCCTTGATTTGTTCTTCTTGGGTTTTCCATTTTGATTGGTAGGAACAAATCACCGCTGTTATAGCTGATGCTGAGGAGCCTGATGCTCGTTTGGACGTCTAGTACGTGTGTAGCTTTCCTTGGTGGCTTCTTCTTGACCTTCAATCTCTGAACACGGAGGAGTCGACACTTGGGTCGAATGTGACCACTTAAGCCATATTGGTGGCATATAGGAGGCTCTCTCTTGGAAGGAGGCATCTGAGTGGGCTCTGTGACAGATAGAACATCTTCACCAATGATTGCCTTTCCCTTATCCATGCAGGCGGGTGGAGGCTCGGGGACTGTAGGCTTGACAAACACATTCTTGGAAGTAGAGGGGATATCAGAAGTAAAGGCTACATACCCGAGTCCTGTTCTGTATGTTAGGCTCTTATGGACTGATAACATATGGGTCAGCTTCTCATCAGTCAGCCTTTCTATCTGTAATTGCGTCTCCAATTGCTTTTCTTCTAGATTAGTGATCTTCATCAACATCATGCTTTTTTCTGTCCTCAAACTGTTTAGCTCTTGCATGTACTGTTGGTGTATCTCCCTCAGCTTTGAGAATTTCACATAGAGGATTTTGTAGGCCTCTTTAAGTTTGTTCTCGTTTTCATCGCTGCTCTCTGAGTAGTAGGACTGTGACCCCTCAGATTCTTCGTGTGGTACTACAAAGGCCAAAAACTTCTGATACTTGTTTAGGGTCTCCTCTTCTTTAGATTCGCGGAGAGTGGCGTTGTAAACCTTACCCTTGGCCTGCTTGAGATTCCCGCAATCAGTCCAAATGTGCCTAAAGCCAGAGCACTCAAAACATGTAGGACCTCTAGGATCCTTCTTCTCATCTTGTTCTGGCTCGGCTTCTATGGGAGTTTCCCTCAGTTTTTGTTAGTTTGTAATTGGCCACATTCTGTTGGACAAAATCACTTCGTTCTAAAGATGCCTTTTAATAGGGATTCCACTATTCAGAGTACTTCAAGAAGATTCTGCGCAGATTACAAGTTAGAAAATTCAATTCCCTATTAGCCGTCCAGACGACGTGTCATTCGGTCCAGACGCCCAGCTGTCCAAAGCTTCAGCCATCCGGAGGACGTGTCATACCATCTGGACGCTCATCAGACTAAAGCATCATCCTTCCGGACGATGTGGATTCCCGTCCGGACCTCCCTCTATGTCGAGAAGCTTCGAACTACTCCAGCTTGCATTCGTCCGGACGTTTCAGTAGCCTGTCGGATGACTCTCAGTGTTTGACCGAGCTTCAAATTTTCTTTCCAAAATCAAATATGGGAAGATTGCTGCAACCATCTGGACGACGTGGATACCCGTCCGGACGCGCTACTCCTTAAGGTAAGTTCACAATTCAAACTCAACTGTCCGGACACCAGCCTACCATGGTTCGGACGCACGTATGACAGATATGGAAATTGTGTGCAGCAGATCACTCGTCCAGACGACCATCCTCCTGCCCTCAGTCAAGAAGCTGAAGACCATTGCCCTGAAGGCTTCCAAGAAAAAGGTAGAAGCCTCATCTGAAGATGACTCTGAAGAGGAAGAAAAAGTTGTGGCTATGTTGGCCAAAAATTTCAGAAGACAATGTGAGATGACCGATTCAAGAAAAAGTTTTCTGAAAAGATGAAGAATGCTCCCAGAGAGGCTGAACCTGAGGAAGCATAGAAGAAAGATCCCAGAGGTCCGAGATGTTTTGAGTGCTCAGGATTTGGGTATATACGAGCTGATTGTGGGAACCTCAAGAAGGGAACTAGGAAGGCATACAATGTGACTCTTAGTGATGAGTCAGAAGAAGAAGAAGCTCCTTAGACAGAAAAATTTCTAGCCTTTGTGGCTCCACTTGTAGAAGAGGAGGATTCTTATTACTTAGAGCACATCGACAATGGGGATGAACTCAAGGAGGCATACAAAACTCTCTATGTAGAGTATGAAAAACTGAGGGAAGGACGTAAGCAGAACCTTCATGATCTGAATGGTTTGCAGACTGATAAGAGTTCCTTGCTGTGAAAAAATCCAAGAACTAGAGGAAAAGTTACTAGAGACACAGCTCCAATTAGAGAGAGTCACTGATGAAAAGCTAACTCACATGCTATCAATTCAGAAGAACCCAACCGACAAGACTGGTCTCGGGTATGCAGCTCCTCCCACTGACACTCCCTCTACCTCCAAGACTGTTTTTGTTAAGCCTGCTGTCCCAAATCCTCCTCTTGTTGAAGATAAAGGGAAGGACAAGCTTAATGGAGATGTTCCGGGCACTCAGAAGCCCCCTTCCATCAGAAGATCTCCTATATGCCATCACTATAGTTTAAGTGGGCATGTCTGACCTCAGTGCTCCCTTCTTAAAGCATAAAAGGCGAAGGCCAAGAAAGAAGTGCCCAGACAAGCTAATCATAGCACTAGACCTTTGACCCAGAATCAGACTCCATGTTATCAGGCTCCTTATCATCAAGCACCAAGATATCATGCTCCTTGGTCTCATGCACCACGATACCAGGCATCTCAGCATCAGCGACCTCAGCAGCGATTTGTACCTGCCAATCATAGTGGCAAATCCAAGATCAAATTCAAACACTCGAAAAGGACGCAGAAGGTGGAAGATGAACAATACTACATAGAGCCACCTATTTGGATGCAAAGCATGATGGAGTGGATGGGTCAGCAGATGAAGTCCTGCCAGCAACCACGCACTAGAAGGCATGCTTAGGCCAAGAAGAAGAATAACATTGACCCCGTGAGGGGGAATGGACACACCTAGCAGGAGAAGGTGTTTATGCCTAGGATTTGGTTCCTAATCCTAAGGCATCAAGTTTGATTGCTCGACTTTTACTTCTTATATTTTGTATGCAATCTAGGAACTAGTTTTGGTTTGCCCCCATTTTCTCTTGAGAGAGCATTGCAGGTACTTGTTGGGGAAGACAGAAAAAGCAGGTCGAGTGACTGTTTTTCTGTATTGGCGTCATCGAGCTTACACAGGTTTGATCGTTCCTTGCATATGATGTTATTTCCATATAGCATTTTTTTAATAATAAAAATAAATAAATAAATAAAAAGGGGAGAAATTGCAGGATTTTTTTTTCCTATTCTTGGCATATCAGATATTGCATGTGTTTTCACCTGATATCTCAATTCTTTATACATTAATCTACTTTGCTTAGATATGATTGAGAGTTTATGACTATATCTGCCAAGTGTTTTCCTGTATATGCAAAAGTTGGATAGCTTTTTTCCTGTAAATCCTAGACTCCCCTAAAGGTACATCTTTCCTTCTCTGACTTTTTGTTTCTAGAAATTCTGGATAAAAGAAGAGGTTTTTGATAAGATGGCCAAATTGACCAAATGCTAGTTGAACCTAGAACCTAACAACTCTAGCATTTTCTCTAGGTTGCAGCATCAAAAGAATTAAGCAGTTACTATTATGAATTCTGCGCTATATATGCATATTTTCTGCTTATGTGCTAAATTTGCAATATGCGTTGTTCTTCATGGTGCAAGTAAAATATTTACCTTGTCCTTCATGGTACAAGTAAAACAATTGGATGCTGCATCTTAGGGGGAATGTATCAGATGAGGGTGGCTAGGCCCTAGTACTGAATAAGGTTGACTTTTGTCTAATCTTTCACTGATTTTCTCTCGTCTAGAAAATCTGGTTGCTTTTTGTCATATCAGAGAAAGTCATACCTTGTGGGAAAAGTCTTCACACACACACGCATTGCATGAGTTGAGTTGTCTATTTAAATTTTCTGTCTACAGGAAAATCTTTGTGTTGATTGAACTCTGAACTCTCTCTTATATCTCTGCTTGGTTTTGAGATGCTATTTGATTGTTTTATCAGTCGATTATACATGCGTGTTCTGAAGCTGACCTTAGGAAAAAATAATTTATGCAAATTTTTTCCTCAGTTTTTGTCTTTTCAATGTGAAGCGTCCGGACGACCTCTTCTTGCGTCCAGACAGGTGTGGCTCAGTTGGCCGGATAGTTCTGTTACACGTCCGGACGCGCGCTGCTCTGACGGCCGGATGGTAAGGCTATACATCCAGACGAGCGTGACATGTCCGCATGTTTATGAGGCAACGTGCATCCGGACGAGGTTAATGATCCGTTCGGACGAGGACCCCACAGCCTCTATAAAACATGGCCGCCACATTTTCTCCCTACCCCACAAAATCTCTCATTTGGCTCTAGTGAGCGATTTCTTGCGAGTTTTTGCATTATTCCGCTCTCTTTTGTCTTTTTGTTCAAATCTCTCACATTCCAGGTATTCTTCTAACTTTATTCTTTTCAGTTTAGTTTAAACTGTTAGAATTTGATTATTTTGGGAATGTTGTTGAGAGTATATCTGCTGTGTTGGATTATCTGGTTCTGTATTTTTGTTGGACTATATTTTCTATCTGTAATTTTTGGAACAGTTCCTTTTATTGCTGTTATAATGCCAGATTTTCTATGTGCACTAACAAGATTATTTCTTTTGGATTATTCTTGGGAAATCTTGTTGGTTTTTCTTTTCGCAGAATCATGTCTGCAGGCAGTCCACAACACAAGGTCCGCCAGAGGATAGAGGGAGAAAGGGCAGCCCTTCAAGCCAAAATTATTGATCGACCAGTAAATGCTGAGAGAAACGTTGTTTGGTCCGATATCATGGTGGCTCCTCTGGATAGTATCCACGACATTATCCAAACTTATCATTGGGGGTATCTCCATTCTTGTGCCTGCGTTGTGTACACCAAGCTGGTCAGGCTGTTTTATACCAACCTTGAGGTGGTTCAAGATGATGAACGTGGGTTGGTTCTTTAGTCCATTGTTGGAGGGCATACTATCACTATTGACCCCCATATCCTCAATCAGTTCATAGGAGTTCCTCCTTCTCTAGATGATCTCAGAGAATTCTTTCATGTTGTTCCCCAACAAGAGGAACGTGCTACAACCATCTAGATCAGTGCTTTATCTGCCCCACACCGCATGCTAGCCAAGATTGTTCAACACAATCTTTGGCCTGCTGTCAGGCATAGTGACCTGATTTTGAAAAGGGCCCAATTCATCTATGCTATCCATTTTCTCTTGCCTTTCTGCCTGTGCAAGCATATTTTGGGTGTTATTCTGGAGGCCCGTGATGAGGGCAATACCGGTCTTCCATTTGGCTACCTACTCACACAGATTATCCTGCAGTCAAGCATCAGTATTACTGGCGGGCCGAAGATGAAGATCCAGGATCCTATCAACAAGCAGACTCTGATGAAGTCCAATGCTCAGCTGCGGCGCGATGAGCAGGATGATGATGTGCCCCCGCCTCCGCCTATTCCTGTCGGCATTCCTTATGTGGCATCCTCTTCTCAGATTGTTCTGCCACCACAGTCGGATGTCAGCTATTCTCGGATTATGGAGGCATTGGCCGCTATTCAGGGGGCATGAGTTCTATGTAGCTCTCCATGTCATCCATGCAGCAGTCCATCTCTGTCATGTAGCAGGAGGTTCACTCGCTGGACCTCCGCGAGTGTCTTAAGTTCCACCACCCGTCCAGCAGTGATGACGAGGACGATGCACCGATGGCTGATGCATCCTAATTTTTCTTTTCTTGAAGTAGTCTATTTTTTAGACATTTTAGTTATATTTTTGATAATTTGACACTTGTTTAAACTCCTGGATATTATATTACTCTTTTTAACCCTTTGTCCCTTTGTGACAAAAAGGGGGAGTAATTTTTATTTGGACTGGGATTGTATTTTTAACCGGTCAACTGATTTTTGTCCCATAATGGCCAAAGGGGAGTTTGTTAGTTTGTAATTTGCCACATTCTGTTGACATAATCACTTCTTTGTAAAGATACCTTTTAACAGGGATTCCGCTATTTAGAAGTGCTTCCAAAAGATTCTTCATAGTTTGCAAGTCAAAAAATTTGGTTCCCTGTCAGCAGTCTGGACGACGTGTCATACCGTCCGGATGCCTTTTTGTCCAAAGTACCAACAATCCAGACGACGTGTCATACCCTCCGGACAACGAGAACTTTCCGTCCAGACCTTCCCCTGTGTCGAGAGGTTTCGAACTGCTCCAGCTTGCATCCATCCGGACGTTTCAACAGCACGTCCAGACGACTCTCAGTGTTCGACAAGCTTCAGGATTTCTTTCCAAAACACAGATATGGGAAAATCGCTGCAACCGTCTGGACGACATGGATTCCCGTCCGGACGCGCTCATCCATAAGGCAAGTATCGCAATTCAAATCAGATGTCTAGACGACGGTCCTCATGGTCTAGACGCGTGTGCATCAGATACGGAAATTGTGTGCATCAAATCAACCCTCAGGACGATCATCCCCATAGTTTGGATGCCCGAAGCCTCTATATGGAAATTACTTGCAGCGGAAGTGTGACCATCTAGATGGCAGGGCACCACCGTCCGGACGCGGCTCAAAAATAGGAAAGAATTTTAGCTAAATTCTTGGGAAATCGATCGTACAATTGTCTGTTCAAACGGCGCCTAGTTTCTATCAAGCCAGACGCTCATTTGAACCGTCAGTCTATAAATAGAGGTCCCTAGGCTTGAGATTAGTAAGAATTCGGTATTGAATTCTATTAGTGCTTAGAGAGCTATATTGTGAGATTAATGAGTTGAGTTGATCTCTCTAAAGCCGTTATTGTGTGTACTGTTGCTGTGCTTAATCTGAAGTCCATCTTAGGGGTTGGCCCTAAGGTAAAGGATTCCATTAAAGACCCCTTCAGATAGAGGACCTGGTTGGGAGGCATTCGTGTTGGGTTACATGTTAGAGTGCAAGGTACGACCACTACATCAGAGGTATGTGAGTGCTACTACTTTGTAACTAGTCTTGTCTTCTGAATAGTGGATATCCTGAGTTTGGCTGCCCCGGAGTGGTTTTTCTCATATTGAGTTTTCCACTTCGTTAACAAAAATCTTGTGTTGTTTAATTTTCGCATTGTTATTATTTTGTTAACACTTAGTGCACACACACACTTGCTTTGTGTTAGATGTCATTTCAATTTTTCATTTAGATGAGCTCATTCCCTCTGCTCATACAGAGTCTTCCGTAACCTCTTCCTCTAGATCTGCACCAACTAGAGATTTAATGGTGAATCTTCTTTATCATCTTGCAGACCACTTGTCTAGAGGATTTCTTTCTGGGAATGATCAGTTTCGGGCTAGAAGACTCAAGTGACTAAAAATTTTCAGTCTATGGTTTTCAGGCTTTAGGAGCAAGAAGCCAAAGTGGCTCAAATTCAGGAAATGTGATATCTTGAGGTTTTGTTTTTCTTTTATGTTGATTTGAGCTTTTGATGAGACACTTTACTATTATTCTTGTTGCTTTGAATTTTAGTAATTGTGGTTTTCTTTTGGAAGGGGGAGTTTTGTTTGTTTTGGACTGGGAATGTATTTCAAAACCGGTCAAGTGTTTTTTGTCCCAGAATGGCCAAAGGGGGAGATTGTTAGTATTTTATATTGGCAACATTCTAGTTGACAAAAACACTTTATGTAACGGTTGCTTTTTAACAGGATTATTGGTTCTATTCAGAGTCTTCAAGTAATATGGACAGTGTCTCATTTCATGCCATGTGTATGGTCACAAGTTTCTAAGAAGATGTCCATGAAGATTCTATGCAATTTCCAAGTCAGAACAGCCAGATCCTATGCAATCGTCCGGACGGGCCTTTGAAGGCGTCCAGACGCCCCGCAGTGTCTAGAAGCTTCAACGTTGAAGAACGTCTAGACGTCAGGGCAAGACCGTGCGGATGCTAGGTCAAGCTATTTAGAATTCGAGTAGAAATTGGATTTCATGTTTAGACTCGGATCAGGAAACAGCAACCGTTTGGACGGAAGGGCAACACCGACCGGACGCTTTTCAAGTTTCCAGGAAGATTTCTGCAAACGTTTCAGTGTTTTTATCATAACTCTATGCTCGAGTATCGGATTGATATGAAATTGGTGTCGTTTGAAAGCTAAGAAAAAATCATACTACTTGAATGTCTAGATGATAAATAGAAACGTCCGGACTACCCATGGTTCTGACAAAAAAAGAGTAGCGTCCGGACGGCCGCTAGAAATTTGAGAAATGGAAACAGTTAACCGTCCGGACGCCCTTTGATTGCCATCCGGATACCGCCCAAAGTACTCTGATTTTTAGCAGATTTAGGTTTTCTGAAGCCTATAAATAGAGGCCTCTAGGCATGTGTTTTGTACAGAATTCGGTATTGAATTCTCTTAGCTTTGAGAGGGTGTTTAGGGATAATTGATGATCAGCTAGCTCTCAAGCCGTTACCGGTGTGTGCCCAAACAGTTTGTGTGAAGTCTATCTTAGGGATCGAACCTAGGGTAAAGGAATCCATTGAAGACCCCTTCAAGTAGGAGACTTGGTTGGAAAGCGTTCACGATGGGCTTCGTGTCAGAGTTAAAGGTATGACTACTGCATAAAGGTATGTGAGTACGATTGTCTTGTAACTAGTGTTGTCTTTAGTATAGTGGAAATCCTGGGTTTGGTTGCCCCGGAGTGGTTTTTCTCTTCACAGAGTTTTCACATCGTAACAAATATCCTGTCTTCTTTAAATTCCGCATTTAAAATATTTTATTGCACACTAACACACATACTTGGTTAATTTAGAAGTCAATATTTAATTTTCAAAAAGCATTCAAAAAATCAGTAAATGTGAATAAATTAAAAGATCCACTACTTATTGTGCTATAAATATGTTCTTGAACTTGTCCCTAAAGAAACAGTCAGTGACCAAATCAGTGAGTAGGGCAAAGCATGGGGTGGGGGGGGTGGGGATGGGGATTTTTTGACCCCGCACCCCACTGATAAACCCATGCACCCGCATGGGGTGGGTGGGGATGGGGCGGGGTTGCAGGGCGGGGATCCCTGCGGGTATGCGGGGATCCCCGCGGGTTATGCCTAAAAAAATTGGAAAAAAAAATAGAACCAGATGTGCAAAAATAATTGCTGTACTTTTACTAATCTTTACAACCCATTCTAAATAATACACATCAATAGCCAAAAATTAAAACAAAAACAAGAAACAAGAAATCAGAGACAAAAAGAAAAAGTTCCGCACATTATTTGTAGAAAACAAATGAGTTTTTCTATGTCTGAATCAGAGAGAGAGAATACCTCTGCCGGATTGGCACGTACAGAGAACCTTGAGAGGGAGAGGAGCAGCAGTATACTGCCAGCAGCAAAATAAACCCTACGCACCTTCAGGGTGCGGAAACGGAAGGGAAATGAGAGTCCTCCTGTAGATCGACTTTGATAGCGGTGAGTGGAAGGTGGGGACACAACGGATAGTTGAGCATCACTCTGTAAGGCCGTGAGGGCGTGACAGCTTGATGCTGGGATTTGCTCGCTGCGGCACTTAGAAGGAATGAAGGATAGAAGTTACTAGTTAGAACTTAGGGTTAGGTTAGATTGTTATTTGTTAGAACTTAGAAGGATAGAAAAGTCAGAAAAATTGAAAGGGGCCAAAGCCCAAAGGGCTGTAATTTAGCCTGCAGGCCTGGCCTGCTGCCTGCTTTTTTTTTTTTTTTCCAAAATCTGCGGGGCGGGGGCGAGGAGGGGCGGGGACCCGTGAAATTTCAATGGCTTCCCCCGCACCACGCGGGGAGCCCAAATAAGCCCCCGTGGTCGGCACCATGGGTGCGGGTTTTAGGCTCTACGGGGCGGGTATTGCGGGGAGGGGCGGGTTCCGCAGGGATTTGCTCAGCCCTATCAGTGAGGCTGCTATTTTGCCTATGCAAGCATATCCTCAAAATTAAATTCCATAGTGCTTAGAGAGTATAATTTAGGAGTTATTGTGCTGATCAGTTTGCTCTCAAGCCAATGCCGAAGTGCTGTTGTTATGTTCTTGTGAATTCTTTCTTAGGGAAGAGCCATAAGAAGGATTCCATTGAAGACCCCTTCAAGTAGGTGACATGGTTGGGAGGTGTTCGTGTTGTGTTATACATCGGAGTTCAAGGTACGACCACTGCATAACGGTATGTGAGTGTTATTACTTTGTAACTAGCTTTGTCCTCTAAATAGTGGATATCCTAGGTTTGGCTGCCTCGGAGTGGTTTTTCTCTTAATTGAGTTTCCACTTTCTTAACAAAATATTTTTGTGATTTAAGTTCTTGTTTTACAATATTTTGTTACACGTTACACACATGCACGTTAAATTAGAAGTCATCTATTTTTCAATTGGTATCAGAGCTTGGTACACTCTATTTAGATTTAATTTTTGAGTGTTATCCTTCTTGTTGATTTCTATTTTATTTTAATATGTCTTAAAATCTTACAACTTATCCAGCCTTTGATGGCACAAACTATGGCTGTTGGAAAGCTCGTATGCGTTTCTTTTTAAAATCCATTGATTGTTGGAAAATTATTGAAACTGGTTGGACTAGTCCAGTGGATACGAATATTGAGCTTGCAAATGAAAGGAATGAACGACTTTCCAATGATAAAGCCCTCCATGCTCTATGTCAAGCGCTTTCATGGTTTGAATTTACTAAAATTTCAAACTGTGGAACTACTCAAGAAGCATGAAAAATCTTAGAAACAACATACGAAGGCACAAAACTTGTTAAATCTGCCAAACTTCAAATGTTGATTTCTAGATTTGAAGAGATTAAGATGTCGGATGATGAGACATTCGGAGAGTTTTACTCCAAGATGTGGACCTACGAAACTCGATGGTGAGACTTGGAAAGACCGTCTCGGATGTAAAACTCATCTGTAAAATTCTAAGATCTTTGCCTGAGCGTTTCAAAATCAAGGTGACTACCATTGAAGAAAGCAAAGACTTAGAAGAGATGGAGATTGAAGAGTTGGTGGGATCTCTCCAAACCTATGAGTTGTCCCTGCCCACAGTCAAGAAGGTGAAGACAATTTCCCTCAAGGCTTCTAAAAAGAAAGCCAAAGTCTCATTTGAAGAAGACTTTGAGAAAGAAGAAGATGTTGTGGCAATACTGGCCAAGAATTTTGGAAGATTAATGAGGAATGATCGATTCAAGACGAAATTCTCCGAAAAACTAAAGAAGGCCCCTAGGGAGTCTGAACTTGAGGAAGCTAAGATGATAGACCCAAAAGGCCCCAGATGTTTTGAATGCTTAGGCTTTGGGCATATGAGGGCTGATTGTGGGAATCTCAAGCAGGGAAAAGGGAAGGCTTATAATGTAAGTCTCAGTGATGAGTCTGAAGAAGGAGAATATCCCGATCAAGACAAGTTTCTAGCCTTTGTGGTTCCATATGAAGAGGAGAATTCCTACTACTCTAAGCACAGTGATGAAGACGGGGAAGAACTCAATGGGGCATACAAAATACTCTATGTAGAGTTCGAGAAGCTGAGGGAGACTCGTAAGCAGCACATCCATGAGCTGAATAGTTTACAGACTTAGAAGAGTTCACTACTTCTCAAGATACAAGACCTAGAGGAGAAGCTATTGGAGACATGGCTTCAGTTAGAGAGGCTCACCGATGAGAAGCTGACCCATATGCTGTCAATTCAGAAGAGCCCAACAGATAAGACCAGACTCGGGTATGTAGCTCCTCCCTCTGACATTTCCTCTACTTCTAGGACTGTCTTTGTTAAGCCCACAGTCCCTGAGCCTCCACTCACCATCGTGGACAAATGAAAGGACGTAATTGGTGGAGATATTCCAATCGCTAAGAAGCCTCCCACCATTAGACGACCTCCCATATGCCATCACTGCAGCCTAAGCAGTCATGTCCGACCCTAGTGCTCTGTCCTCAAGGCTCAGAGATCAAAGGTCAAGAAAGAGGTTCCTAGACAAACAAATTTCGGTACTAGACCTTTGGCCTAGCATAAGGCTCCACGACATCAGGCCCCCAAGTATCAAGCTCCATGGCATCAAGTTCCAAGGCATCCGGCCCCACAGCGCCGAGCTCCTCAATGTCAGCGGCCTCAGTAGAGATTTGTTCCTGCCAATTAGAATGGCAAACCCAAGACTAACAAATCAAGGAACTTCATGAAGAAACCGCAGAAGATGGAGGATGATCAATTCTATAGGGAGCTGCCTATTTAGATGTAGAGCATGATACAGTGGATGGATCATCAGATGAAGTCCTGTCAATAACCACCAAAAAGAAGGCAGACATTCACCCCTTGAGGATTCTTATGAGAGAGATTTTTTTGTAAGATGGTCAGATTGACCAATTCGCTAGTTGAACCTAGAATCTAAAAATTCTAGCATTCTCTCTAGGTTGCAGCACTAAGTGATAAAAAGCATTTAAAAAATCAGTAAATATGGATAAATAAAAAGATCCACAGCTTATTGTGCTATAAATCTTGTTGGTTTGTAATTGGCTGTATTCTGTTGGACAAAATCACTTTCATGTAATGATGCTTTTTATTAAGGGTTCAATCATTTTCAGAAGTCTTCTATTTTAGAGATATGTTTCTAGAAGATTCTGAACAGATTTTAAGTCAAAGAAATAGGATCCCTTGCATTTGTCTGGATGATGAGATATTCCATTCGGACTCTCGATTGTCCAAGCATTATCTATCCAGACGACGAGAATTTTTTGTCTTGAAAATTATTGGACTTCTAATTAACTGAGTGTGTGAACAGTGTGCAACAAAATATTAAATGCGGAATTAAAGGGAGACAAATATTTTGTTGACGAAGTGGAAACTCAATTAAGAGAAAAACCACTTTGGTGCAGCCAAACCCAGGATATCCACTATTCAGAAGACAAAGCTAGTTACAAAGCAGTAGAACTCACATACCCCTGATGCAGTGGTCATACCTTGCACTATAAAGTGTAGCCTAACACGAACGCCTCCCATCCAGGTCTCCTACCAAAAGGGGTCTTCAATGAATTCCTTTACCTTAGGGCCAATCCCTAAGATAGACTTCAGATCAGCGCAGCAACAGCAAACACAACAACAACTTTAGAGAGCTAACTCAGCACAATAACCTTACAATTTAAGTCTCTAAGCACTAAGGAATTCAATACCGAATTCTTGCTGTTCTCAAGCCTAGGGACCTTTATTTATAGGCTGCAGGTTCAAATGAGCGTCTGGCTTGAAAAACTTAGGCGCCGTTCGGACGATAGTCGTAGGGCGTTCGGACAGACAACTATGCGATCGGCTTTTCAAAATTTCGCTGAAATTCTTTCCTGGTTTGAGCCACGTCTGGACAGTGTTGCCCTGTCGTCCTGATGGTCGTACTTTAGCTACATGCAATTTCCATATCAAGGCTTCACATGTCCGGACCAAGGGAATGGTCGTCCGGACAGTTGATCAGATGCACGTAATTTCCCTATCTGATGCTCGCTCGTCCAGACCATGAAAACTGGCCTCCCAACGTCTTGATTTTGAATGCGATACTTGCCTTATGGATGAGCGCATCCGGAGAATCCACATCATACGGAAGAATCCAGCAATCTTCCCATATCTGTGTTTTGGAAAGAAATCCCATAGCTTGTCGAACACTAAGTGTCATCCGGACGTGCTGCTGAAGCGTCCAGACAGATGAAAGCTGGAGCAGTTTGAAGCTTCTCGACACAGAGGAAGGTTTGGAAGAAAAGTTCTCGTCGTTCGGACAGATGATGCTTTGGACAGATGGGCATCCGGACGGTATATCACATCATCCGGACGGTTGCAATGGATCCGATTTTTCAGACTTGTAGATTGTGCAGAATCATCTGGAAGAACTCTAAATAGCGGAATCCCTGTTTAAAAGCATCATTGTTTATGTTACTGACTGATGAGTGTCCAGGCGTTTCACTAGGCCGTTCGGAAAAAAAACTATGATCCAACTTTTGCTAAGCTGTAGACTTTGCAGAGTCTTTATGGAGTCCAGGCATTCCTTCTTGATACTTGTGACATTGATCTTGTCATAATGAGGCCCTTTCCATATCTGAGAAATAAACTCTGAATATTTGAAGACTCTGAACTGATACGACATCCCTTGAGATCAGCAACATTACATAGAAGTGATTTTGTCCAACAGATTGCAGCCAACACAAAAACTAACAAACTCCCCCTTTGGTCATTCTATGACAAAAATCACTTCACTGGTTAAAAATACAATCGCGGTCCAAATCAAACATATACTCCCCATTTTTGTCTCAAATGGAAAAAGGGTAAATAGAGTATAGAAAGACCACAGTAATTAAATACTCCCCCTTGATGTCTCAACAGGACAATGGTAAACAGAGTATATAAAATCCACAGACAAAAATGTTCTATAATCTAAAACAAAAGGAAAATAGAAAAGAGTCTGCAAGTGGCCTAAAAGAGAGGAACAAAAATCCTCCAAGTACCAAATCCTGCTAATCCACTGGAATCAAGTAACGAAGAGAAATCCATATAAAAAGCTGGATTTATACTACTTCGGCCTTTAGCTCAGGAAGGCGGGAACCATGGACTAAAAAACCTTCAATCTCTTGATTTTGCAAAGCCTGAAACTGGTTATCCGCAGATTGACATCCTCTAAGCAACTAGTCTGCAAGATAAATGAGGAGATTCACCACTAAACCTCTAATTGATACAAATCTGAGGGAATGCTACGGAAGGATTTGCAAGAGCTAGGGGAAAAGCTCATCTTAATCCTGAGACCTTTGGAATTTTAAACATATGACTTCAACAACAATCAGTTTTCCAAAGGATCCATTTGTCAAACATTGTGCTGGGAGCTGCTGGATGTCATATTCCTAAACCAAAACCAACCAGAAATATCTCCAAAAATACCATTAGATCCTGTTAGTTCCAAAAATAATGTGGTATTTAAGACGGCTGTCCAATGGATGCCAAAGAAAAATATAAGAAATGTAGCCATTCATATGGCATAAATATATCAAGATCAGCCCATATTTTCCAATATTCTAAAAGCACAAAAACTTAAAAGAACAAAGGAAGATATTGCAAATACCATGGAATGAGAAGAAATGTGCAGAGAATGCCAAAATCTCGGGAGAAATCCACGAGAAAACACACAACAGGACATGATAAATTAATAAAAATGCAAAGATGTGTGTATGGCAGAGAAAGAGACACAAGTCTTAAACCTGTAGAGATCCTGTCTGGACGTGTGACTTAACCGTTCGGACGGCTACTGCTAGGTCAGCGTATGGCAAGCCCGTGCTCGTCCGATCGTAAGAATAGGTCTGTCCGGACTCTTCACACTAAAAATCTGAAACTTGAGGAAAATTTGAAGAAAAATATTTTTTCCTAAAGTTAGCTTCAGAACACGTATGTATAATCAACTGATAAAACAGTCAAATAGCCTTGGAAAAATATTCAAAGATATAAATGAGAGTTAAGTATTCATTAAGAAAAAATTTACCTGCATATAGAAATTTTAAATAGATTACTCAACTCATGCAATGCATGTGTGTGTGTGTGTGAAGACTTTTCACAAAAGGTATTGTTAGTTTGTGATTGACCTCATTTTGATTGGACAAAATCACTTGTATGTAAAGATGCTTTTCATAGGGATTCCACTATTCAGAAGTGCTTCAGAAGATTCTGAACTGCCTGCAAATCAGAAGATTTTCGGTTCCCTGTCAATCATCCGGACGATGTGTCATCTCGTCCGAACGCTCATCGGTCCACAGTTCCATCCGTTCGGACGATGTGCCATACCGTCCAGACGCCCGACAGACCAAGTATCATTCGTTTGGACGACGTGGATTTCCGTTCGGACCCTCCACTGAATCGTGAAGCTTCGATTCCAGCTTGCATCCGTCCTGACATCTTAGCAGCCCGTCCTGACGACGTCCAGTGATCGATCAGCTTCAGATTTTCTATCCAAGTTCAAATAAGGGAAGATTGATGCAACCGTCCGGACGACGTGGATTCCCGTCTGGACGCCCTCATATATAAGGTAAGAATTGGAATTCAAATACAACCGTTCAGACGTCAGTCATGGTCAGGATGCGCGTTCAACAGATATGGAAATTGCGTATTCAACAACAACCGTTCGGACACCTGCCTATCATAGTCCGGACGCGCGCTAAACAGATATGGAAATTGCATGTTGAGGATCAACCATCCGGACGGCCATCCCCCTTGGTCCAGATGCGTGGAGCATTATATGGAAATTACTTGCAGAGGACGTACGATCGTCAAGATGACAGTGCCTACCGTTCAGACGCGGCTCTCAAACAGGAAAGATTTTCAACGAAAATCTCATAATTTTCTGTCGTACAATTGTCCGTTCGAACGGCTCAGGTTCACCGTCTGGACGGCTTCCGTACTTATCACAACAGTCGCCCATTTGAACCCTCAACCTATAAATAGAGGCCCCTGGGCATTGAGAACTGCAAGAATTCGGTATTGAATTCCATCAAAGCTTAGAGAGGTATTTTGTGAGGTTATTGGAGCTGATTTGTTCTCTCTTAAGGCATTGCAAGTTTGCTGTTGTTGTGCTATAACTGAAGCCTATCTTAGGGGTCAGCCCTAAGGTAAATGATTCCATTGAAGACCCCTTCAGGTAGGAGACCTGGTTGGGAGGCGTTCGTGTTGGGTTACACGTTAAAGAGCAAGGTACTACCACTGCATCAGGGGTATGTGATTGTTACTATCTTGTATCTAGTCTTGTCTTCTGAATAGTGGATATCCTGGGTTGGGCTGCCCCGGAGTGGTTTTTCTCATCATGAGTTTCCACTTCGTTAAGAAAAATTCTTATGTTGTTTATTTTTCGCATTGTTTATTTTTGTTAACACTTTGTGCACACAATTGCTATTTATTTTAGAAGTCAATTCCATTTTTCAATTAGTATCAGAGCTTGGTACACTCTGAGAAGATTAATTTCTTGAGTGTTATTTATTTTTGACTTCTATTTATTGTATAATGTCTCAAACTCTTAATTCTATTCCTGGCTTTGATTGTACGAACTATTGCTATTGGAAGGCACGTATGCGTTTCTTTTTTAAATCTATTGACTGTTGGAGTATTGTTGAAACTGGTTGGACTAAACCTGAGGATGCAACACTCGAACTAGTCCCTCAGAAAAATGCACGTCTTTCCAAGGATAAAGTCCTTTATGCTATGTGGCAAGCACTTTCACCATCTGAATTTGCAAAAATTTCAAATTACGAATCAGCCAAAGAAGCATGGCAAATTTTGGAAACAACATACGAAGGCACCAAACTTGTAAAATCTGCCAAACTTCAAATGTTGATTTCAAAATTTGAAGAGATTAAGATGTTGGAAGATGAGACATTTGGAGAGTTTTACTCCAAGATGAGTGACCTGAGAAACTCCATGGTGAGTCTTGGGAAGCCTATCTCGGATGTAAAACTCATCACAAAAATTCTAAGATCTTTGCCTGAGCGTTTCAGGATCAAGGTAACCACCATTGAAGAAAGCAAAGATCTAGAAGAGATGAATATTGAAGAGTTGGTGGGATCTCTTTAAACATATGAGTTGTCTCTGGCCCAGGTCAAGAAGCTGAAGACCATTGCCCTAAAGGCTTCCAAAAAGAAGGTAGAAGCCTCATCTAAAGATGACTCCGAGAAGGAAGAAAAAACTGTGGCTATGTTAGCCAAGAATTTCAGAAGACTTATGAGAGACGACCGATTCAAAAAGAAGTTTTCTGAAAAAGTGAAGAAAGATCCCAAAGAAGCTGAACCTGATGAAGAAGAAAAGAAGGATCCTAGAAGGCCTAGATGTTTTGATTGCTCAGGTTTTGGGCATATCCGAGCCGATTGCCGGAACCTTAAGAAGGGCAAGGGGAAGGCGTACAATGTGACTCTGAGTGATGAGTTAGAAGAAGAAGCTCCAGAGTCTGAGAAATTTCTGGCCTTTGTAGCCCCACATGTTGAGGAGGAAGACTCTTATTATTCGTTGCATAGTGATAATGGGGAAGAGCACAAGGAGGCTTACAAGACACTCTACATAGAGTATGAGAAGCCGAGGGAAGGTTTTAAGTAGCACCTTTATGATCTGAATAGTTTACAAACTGAAAAGAGTTCATTGCTGCTCAGAATACAAGAACTCGAGGAAAAGCTACTAGAGACGCAGCTCCAGCAAGAAAGAGTCAATGATGAGAAGCTAACTCGTATGCTGTCTATCCAGAAGAGCCCAACTGACAAGACCGGTCTCGGGTATGTAGCTCCCTTTTCTGATGTTCCCTCTACTTCAAAGACTATATTTGTAAAACCTACAGTCCTAGAGCCTCCTCCCATTGCTGAAGATAAAGGGAAAGACAAGCACTCAGAAGACTCATTCCATCAGAAGATCTCCTATATACCATCATTGCGGTCTAAGTGGGCATGTTTGTCCTCAGTGCTCCCTCCTGAAGGCTCAAAAAGCCAAGACCAAGCAAGAAGTGCCCCGACAGGTTAATCATGGCACTAGACCTGCGGCCCAGTTTCAGACTCCATGGTATCAGGCTCCCTATTATCAAGCACCAAGATATCAAGCTCCTTGGTCTCATGCACCGCTATACCAGGCATCTCAGCATCAGCGGTCTTAGCAGCGATTTGTACCAGCCAATCATAGTGGCAACTCCAAGAACAAATCCAAGCAGTTTAGAAGGCCTCAGAAGGTGAAAGAAGATCAATATCACAGTGAGCCACCTATCTGGATGCAGAGCATGATGGAGTGGATGATGTCTTGCCAGCAACCACCCTCTAGAAGGCAGGCTTGGGTCAAGAAGGATGGTCACCCCATGAGGGGGAACAGACGCACCTAGCAAGTTTAGGTGTTCGTGCCTAGGATTTGGTTCCTAATCCTACGGCATCAGGTTTGATTGCGTATCTCACTTGCTATATTTTATATGCAATCTAGGAACCAGTTGTGCTTTTTCCCCCTATTTCTCTTGAGCGAATCTTGCAGGTACTTTTTGGGGAAGACATAAAAAGTAGGTCGAGCAACTATTTTTTTCTGTATTGGCATCATCAGGTTTGATCTTGCCTTGCATATGACGTCATTTCCATATTGCATTATTTTTCTTTAAAAAAAAAAAATTGGAGAATTTGCAAGATATTTTTTTCTCTTGGCATATCAGATATTGCATGTTTCACCTGATATCTCAATTCTTTATGCATTAATCTACTCTGCTTAGATATAATTGAGAGTCTATGACTATAATCTGCCAAGTGTTTTCCTGTATATGCAAAAGTAGGATAGCTTATTTTCTCATGCGATGAAAAATATGCACTATCCACGACTCCCCTAAAGGTACATCTTTCCTTCTCTGACTTTGTTTTTCTAGAATTTTTGGATAAGAGAAGAGGTCTTTGATAAGATGGTCAAATTGACCACATGCTAGTTGAACCTAGAACCTAAAAACTATGGCATTCCCTTTAGATTGCAGCACCGTAAGAATAAATCAAATTAATTATGTGCTTTAACTATATATTCACTGTTTATGTGCTGAATTTGCTTTATGCCTTGTTCTCTACGTGCAAGTAAAACATTTACTTTGTCCTTCATGGTACAAGCAAAATAATTAGGTGCTGCATCTCAGGGGGAGTGTATCAGATGAGGGTGGCTAGGCCTTAGTAAGTTATAAGGTTTGACTTTTGAGTAATCTTGCATTGGTTTTCTCTCTTGTCTAGAAAATTCGGTTGCAATCTATCATGTCATTGAAAGTCATACCTTGTGGGATAAGTCTTAACACACACACGCATTGCATGAGTTGAGTCGTCTATTTAAATTTTCTGTGTCCAGGAAAATATTTGTGCTGATTGAATTCTAAACTCTCTTTTATATCTCTGCTTAATTTTGAGATGCTCTCTGATTGTGTTATCAGTGGATTATACATGCGTGTTCTGAAACTGACTTGAGAAAAATTGATTTCTGTAAATTTTCCTCAGTTTTCTGATGTTTCAATGTGGAGTGTCCAGATAGTCACTCTTGGCGTTCAGACTGGATCAAGTTACGTCCGAACGCCCGCGGCAACCAACGGCCGTACGATAAGGATACTCGTTCGGACGCGCGCGAGCTGTCCGTATGGTTCCGAGGTAGCGTGCATCCGGACAGCATTAACACACCGTCCGGACGGGGACCCCACACGCCCTATAAATAGTTGGTCGCTTTTGGCTTTATCTCCCTGTTTCTTGTCTTTTTGTGCATTCCTCTCACATTGCAGGTATTTTTCTAGTCTTTTCCTTTTTAGTTTATTTTGAAACTGTTGGAATAGTTATATCTTTTAGGAATGTTGTTAAAATTTTTGAAATGCATATATCTGTTGTGTTGGAACTGGTTGTATGTCTATATTTTTGGAAAAGTCCTATTTCCTACTGTTATAATTTTTGTGTGACCTAACAAGAATATTTTTGGATTATTTTTGGCAAATCTTGTTGGTTTTTTTTTACAGCATCATGTCTGCAGTCAATTCTCAGCGCAGGGTCCGCTAGAGGACAGAGGAAGATAGAAGCGCACTACAAGCAAAAATCATGGACCGCACAGTCAATGCCGAGCGCAATGTGGTTCGCTCTGTTATCATGGTGCCTCATTTGGATAGTATTTATGACATTATCTAGACTTATCATTGGGGATATCTTTACACCTGTGACTGTGTTGTCCTCACCAGGCTTGTCAGACTCTTCTATGCCAACCTAGAGGTGGCGCAGGACGTTGACCGTGGGTTGGTACTTCAGTCCACTGTTGACGGGCATATCATCACTGTTGATCCCCATATCATTAGTCACTTCATCGGAGTACCAGTCCTTGAGTTGGCCGGCAGTCCTTATAATGAGGCGGTAATTCCTCCCTCTATGGACGATCTTCGTGAGTTCTTCCATGCAGTTCCACAGGGAGAAGAGCGTGGTACCACCATCTGGATCGGTGCATCGTCTCTTTCTCATCGCTTGCTGGCCAAAATAGTTAAGCACAACCTATGGCCAGTTGTCAGGCGCAGTGACCTGATCCTGAAGAAGGCCCAGTTCATTTATGCCATCCATCTCCGCTTGCCTTTCTGCCTGTGCAAGCATATTTTGGGCGTTATGTTGGAGGCCCATGATGAGGGTAATAGTGGTCTCCCCTTTGGCTGCCTACTCACTCAGATCATTCTTCAGTCGGGAATCAACATTATTGGAGAACCTAAGATGAAGATTCAGTAGACCATCAGTAAGCAGACTTTAATGAAGTCTAATGTGCAGCTGTAGAGAGATGACTCTGATGATGAGGTGCCCATACCTGCTGCTATGCCAGTCGGCTTTCCAGACATAGCTTCATCCTCTCAGACCGTCCTACCTTCTGAGTAGGAAGTCAATTATTCTCAGATAATGGAGGCCTTAGCTGCCATTCAGGGAGGAATGAGCACCATACAACTCTCTATGACCTCCATGCAGCAGTCCATCACTTCTATGCAGTTGGAGGTGCACTCCATCAACAAGCGTGTGGAGTAGAATCAGCTAGATTTCAAAGAGTGCCTCAAGTATCATCATCCTGACAGTAGTGATGATGAGGATGTTACGCCTAGGACTGCACCCAACTTGAGTTTTCCATTGTTTTGTTGTCTTTTTGTTGTTTGAGACATTTGGTTTATATTTTGCTATGTTTTGTTAAACTTGTGAACTAATATTACTATGTTTACCCTGGTCCTTCTGAGACCGTTAGGGGGAGTAATTTTTATTGCATTTTGTTTTCTTTATTACTCTGTTTTACCCTTTGTCCCTTTGTGACAAAATGGGGGAGCAATTTTTATTTTTGGACCGGGAATGTATTTCCAAACCGGTCAAGTGATTTTTGTCCCAGAATGGCCAAAGGGGAAGTTTGTTAGTTTGTGATTGGCCTCATTCTGATTGGACAAAATCACTTGTATGTAAAGATGCTTTTCACAGGGATTCCACTATTCAGAAGTGCTTCAGAAGATTCTGCACTGCCTGCAAATCAGAAGATTTCCGGTTCCTTGTCAATCGTCTGGGCGACGTGTCATCCCGTCCGGACGCTCATAGGTCCACAATTCCATCCGTCCGGATGACGTGCCATTCCATCCGAACGCCCGACAGACCAAGCATCATTCGTCCGAACGATATGGATTTCCGTCTGGTGGACCCTCCACTGAATTGTGAAGCTTCGATTCCAGCTTGCATCCATTCGAACGACGTCCAGTGATCGATCAGCTTCAGATTATCTTTCAAAGTTCAAATAAGGGAAGATTAATGCAACCATCCGGATGACGTGGATTCCCGTTTGGACGCGCTCATACATAAGACAAGAATCCCAATTCAAATACAACCGTCCGGACATAAGTTAGTTTGGCCCAGACGCGCGTTCAACAGATATGGTAATTGCGTATTCAACTTCAATCGTTCGGACGCCTGCCTATCATAGTACGGACGTGTGCTAAACAGATATGGAAATTGTGTGTTGAAGATCAACCGTCTGGACGACCATCCCCCTTGGTCTGGATGTGCGAAACCTTATATGGAAATTACTTGTAGCGGATGTGTGACCGTCTGGACGATAGTGCCTCACCGTCCGGACGCGGCCTTCAAACAAGAAAGATTTTCAGCAAAAAGCTCATAATTTTCTGTTCTACAATTGTCTGTCCGGACGGCTCAGGTTCATTATCCGGACGGCGTCCGTACTTATCACAGCAGTTGCCCATTTGAACCCTCAGCCTATAAATAGAGGCCCTGGCATTGAGAACTGCAAGAATTCCGTATTGAATTCCATCAGAGCTTAGAGACTTATTTTGTGAGGTTATTGGAGCTAATTTGTTCTCTCTCAAGCCATTGCAAGTGTGTTGTTGCTGTGCTATAACTGAAGTCTATCTTAGGGGTCGGCCTTAAGGTAAATGATTCCATTGAACACCCCTTCAGGTAGGATACCTGGTTGGGAGACGTTCGTGTTGGGTTAAACGTTAGAGAGCAAGGTACGACCACTGCATCAGGGGTATGTGAGTGTTATTATCTTGTATCCAGTCTTGTCTTCTGAATAGTGGATATCCTGGGTTTGGCTGCCCCGGAGTGGTTTTTCTCATCATGAGTTTCCACTTCGTTAACAAAAATTCTTGTGTTGTTTACTTTCCGCATTGTTTATTTTTGCTAACAATTTGTGCACACACTTGCTGTTTATTTTAGAAGTCAATTCCATTTTTCATGTATGAATTTGACTGATATGACAAAAAGCAACTAGATTTTCTAGACAAGAGAGAAAATCAATGAAAGATCAGTCAAAAGTCAAACCTTATTAATTACTACGGCCTAACCACCCTCATCTAATACACTCCCCCTAAGATGCAGCACCTAATTGTTTTACTTGTACCATGAAGGACACGGTAAAATTTTACTTGCACCATGAAGGACAAGGCTTATTTCAGCACAAAAGCAGTGAATATAAGCATATAGCACAGAAAACTGAAGAGTTACTGCTTGATTCTAGTTGGTCCTGCAACCTTCTGCAACCTAGAGAGAATGCTAGAATTTTTAGGCTCTAGGTTCAACTAGCATGTTGGTCAATTTGACCATCTAATCAAAAACATCTCTCTCATTAGAATTTCACTAAGCAAGAAGTCAGAGAGGAAAATGATGTACCTTAGGGGAGCCTTGGATAGTGCACATTTTCATCGCATGAGGAAAGTAACTATCTATCATTAATATGCAACAGGAAAACTTAGCAGATATCATGCATAATCTTTCAATCATATATAAGCATATTTAATCAATGCACAATGAACTAAGATATCAGGCAAAAACACATGCAATATCTAAAAAGCTATCAAAAGAAGAAAAGAAAAAAAAAACAATTATGCATCTTCTCCCCCAATTTTATTTTATTTTATGGAAAAGGAAATGATATATATTCCCAGCATGTAAGGTAAAGCCAAACCTGTCCTCATGGATAGAGGTTTAGAAATACCAAGACAGAAAAGCAGCTGCCCGACGTGCTTTAACTATCATCCAGAAAAAAAATATCTGCAGCTGTTTCTCAAGACAACAAGAGAAAATATGGGGGATAAAATAACTAGTTCCTCAAACAAAATGCAAGGCATGAATAAGATATGACATGATAAACGATGCAATGCAAACATACCTGACATGCACTAAGATTTAGGAACCAAAATCCTAGGCATGGTGAGACTTCACCTTTACAAGGTGAGTCCACTCCCCCTTAAAGGGTAAATGGTCTCATCATTCTTGACTCATACCTGCTTGACCCGTGGAGATGGTTTGTAGGTCAAGTCCATGTTGGCCATACTCCTTAGCATACCTTGTATTAGGCTCATCAATCCTTCATAGCCATGGCTGCCATTTGGCTTCTGCGGCTTTCTCTTGTAGCACGTTGATTTGTTCTTCTTTGGTTTGCCACTCTGATTAGCAAGAACAAACTTCTACTGATGCCATGGAGCTTGAAGAGCCATAGGAGGTAGAATGCCTGATATAGCTCTTGTTGGCAACTTCTTCTGAACCTTCGACTTCTGAGCCTGGAGCTGTGGACATTTGGGTCGGATGTGACCGGTGATGCCACAGTGATGACAGGTGGGCAAGCTCCTTTTGTTTGAATGCTTCTTGACATTCTCTGCAGAATTATGATTAGCATTCTTACAAATAGCATTGCCCTTACCTTTTATATGTCTCTTATTAGGAGGGACATATTTGGATGAGGAAGAATCTTCAACTTTACCTTTCCTCAGAGCATCCTGCTTAATCTAAGGCCTGTTGGATTTCAACAAATAACAATTTGGTCTAATATGACCAATCTTCCCACAATTATGACAAATAGGAACAAACTTACCTTGTGTTCCTGAATCCTTAGAGTTAGGCGTCACATGATTAGTTAAGCAATAATTATCTAAACAAGCTGTATCTTCTATCACAGGTGTTAGTACTTTGGCCTCATCCTAGACAAAATCATTTGTGTGTGTAAAGATGCTATAAACAAGGATTCCACTATTTAGAGCACTCTCAGAAGAATTTGCACTGCGTGAAAGACCAAAGATTTTGGTTCCCTGTCAGCCGTCCGGACGATCGAGCCATCCCATCAAGACGCCCATTTGACCACTGTTCCATTCGTCCGGACGACATGACATACCTTCTGGACCCCAGTCAGACTAAGCATCTTCCGTCCGGACGACGTGCATTTCCGTCCGAACCCTCCACTGTGTCGAGAAGGTTCTATCCAGATGCATCCGTATGGACGATGTGGTATCCCGTCCAGACGCTCGTCTCCTTAAGGTAAGAATCGCAATTCAAATATCACCGTCCGGACGTCAGTTAGCCTCGGTCCGGACGCTCGTGCAACTAATATGGAAATTGCCGATTCGACTTCAACCGTCCGGACGACTGCCTCTCATGGTCCGAATGCGCGCATAGCAGATATGGAAATTGTGTGTTGAAGTTCAACCGTCCGGACGCTCATCCCCCATGGTCCGGACGCGCGAAGCCTTATAAGGAAATTACTTGCAGCGGACGTGCGACCGTCCGGACGCGGCTCTTAAACAGGAAAAATTTCTCAGTGAAATTTTTGGAAAATCCTGTCATACAGTTGTCCGTCTAAACGGCCCATGTCCACTGTCCGGACGGTGCCCAGTTATATTTTGCCTGACGCCCATTTGAGTCCCCAGCCTATAAATAGAGGCTACTAGGCATTGAGAACTGCAAGAATTCGGTATTGAATTCCACAACTGCTCAAAGACGTGATTTTTCCTCTGAAGTCTGTCTTAAGGATTGGCCCTAAGGTAAAGGATTCCATTGAAGACCCCTTTAGGTAGGAGACCTGGTTGGGAAGCGTTCGTGTTCGGTTACACGTCAGAGAGCAAGGTACGACCACTGCATTGGGTATATGTGAGTGTTACTATCTTCTACCTAGCTTTGTCTTCTGAATAGTAGAATTCTTGGGTTTGGCTGCCCCAGAGTGGTTTTTCTCTTGATTGAGTTTCCACTTCGTCAACAAAAATCTCTGTGTCATTTACTTTCTGCTGTGCTTATTTTTGTTTACACTTTGTGCACACACTTGTCTTTTATTTAGAAGTCAATTTCAATTTTTCAACAGGCTCAATATCTAATTCAGAATCAGAAGCATGTGAAGTAGAAGTACTTAAATCATCAACAGTTAAATCAGGCTTGTTAGAAACATCTGAGTGAATACAAAGCATGCTATTCAAATTATCACTAGAGAATTTTTTCAAGAGATCTTCATATTCTTTTAATTTATTCTCAAGTGTATAATGTCAAATATAATGGTATTCTCAGATTTCAAAGAGTCAATCAAAGCAAGTGATTCAGATAACTAAACAATCAAAGACTCTTTTTCTTGCTTCACTTTTTGAGTTCTTTTGGAGAAACAATTTTATCCAATTTAGCAAAAACTTTAGAGAGCTCAATATCATAATTTTCTTCACGTAACTGAGAAAAATCCTTGATAAAAGGTGTAATAAAAAATAGAAGTCACAAGAGATGAGGATCACACTCTGGAAATAAATCCTTAACAGAGTGCACCTGCTTTTATACCAATTGAAAATTATTGGACTTCTAATTAACTGTGTGTGAACAGTGTGTGATAGGTCTTGAATATTACACATTCAAACCCTTTAATTTGCTATTGTTAAATCCTTAATCTCATTGTAATTTAACATTTTGCCTTGTTTTTAATGTTTTAATATTTTCATGTGGTTAAAAGAAGAAGAAATGAAAATGAAGAAAAGGAGAACCAATATGCTAGAACGTGGACCAAAGAAGAGAAAAGGCAAATCAAAAATGAAGAAAAGACAAAAGACTTTAATGTGACTCTTGCTACGTGTGGGACCTACAAGGGAAAGAAAGTAGAAAATAAAAGAACAAAAGGAATAAGAGATGTCTGAAAAGATATTGCATTGAAGGATGAAAATTAAGATGAAGACTTTTATTATATACATGGAGACTTTTGTTACAAACTTGGAGGAAACAAGAAAAAGAACAGAAAAAAAGAGAAGAGGGGCCGAGCTACAGCACCTGCTGTACCAGAAAAGAAAAGAAAAGAAAAGAAAAAAAAAAAGAAACAAGAGAAGTCTAATGCATTAAATGATATATGTAGACTTTTGTTAACAATCTGCAGCAGATAAGAAAGGGAAGAAGAAAAATGGGCACAGTGCCGCACTGCAAGCAAAGAAAAGAAGAGAAGAAAGAATGTAGTGCAGGAGTAGAAAAAAAGAAAAAAGAAAAAAGGCGGTGGAAGAAAGGTTGAAATTTTTCCAGCTATAAAAGCCTCTCTTCGAACGCATTTCAAGAGACACATTTTGTTTTAGCTTCATATTTTTTTTTAGTTTTTAGACACTTTCTTTTCTCTCTCGACTGGACGCACGAAGGAGGGACTTTCAGTTTTCAATTTCTCAAGAATCTCACGACGAGCAACAGAGGAAGGAGCTTTTATGCTTTGGTTTTGTCCTTAATTTCAAGTTCTCTCTTGTCTATGTATTTTTATTTATATTCTGCCATGTATTTTAGTATTATGAGAGGGTAAATTCTCAACTAAGGTTAAGGATGAAACCCCATGAATGAATTTCAGCAGTTATTTTTGAAATTTGATTTTACCCAGTAGGATGTTTAATTGAATGATTAAAATTATTCTTGCTTCATATTAATTAATAGATGATGAATTCTGGATATGAGTTTAATTAGGTTTTTCTCATGATCTAGGATTATTTTTATTAATTGACTGCTTGGTTTATATTATGATTTGTTTTTGACGGATACAATAGATGATTTGATTTTAATTTCTTTTAAAAGTCAAGAAGAACATGCTTTAGATTTTTGTTAAGGATTTTAACGATGATATTTTCCATGGTAACAAGATTGATTTCTTGATTATCATGTAGAATATGGGTAAAATCAATGATCAAGAATATATGTTGTCATGAATTAATGAGGTGGATTCCACAACCTTAGTTCTTTTTAACTTGAAAGTTTATTGCTTTTATTATTTATTTTGTTTTGATTAATTGCATGTTTGAATTTATTTTTATTTCTGAACAACCATATTTTTCTTGAACTAGATTAGGATTTATTTAGTTTAGATTTGATTAGTTCTCCTACGATTATACAAGTCCCTGTGGGTTCGACCTTGCGCTTGCTAAACTATACTTCGGTACTGAAGTGGAAACTCAATTCAGAAGACAAAGCTAGTTACAAAGCAGTAGCACTCACATACCCTTGATGTAGTGGTCGTACCTTGCACTATAACATGTAGCCCAACACGAATGCCTCCCAACCAGGTCTCCTACCGAAAGGGGTCTTCAATAGAATCCTTTACCTTAGGGCTAACCCCTAAGATAGACTTCAGATCAGAGCAGCAACAGCACACACAACAACTGCTTCAGAGAGACTAACTCAGCACAATAACCTTACAATTTAAGTCTCTAAGCACTAAAGAATTCAATACCAAATTCTTATTGTTCTCAAGCCTAGGGACCTCTATTTATAGGCTTCAGGTTCAAATGAGCATTTCGCTTGAAAAACTTAGGCGCCGTCCCGACGGTAGTCATAGGGCGTCCGGACAGACAACTGTGCGATCGGCTTTCCAAAATTTCACTGAAATTATTTCCTGATTTGAGCCGTGTCTGAACGGTGTTGCCCTGTTGTCCAGATGGTCTCATTTCAACTGCACGCAATTTCCATATCATGGCTAACACGTTCGAACCAAGGGAATGGTCATCCGGACGGTTGATCAGATGCACGCAATTTCCATTTTTTATGCTCATGCGTCCAGACCATGAAAACTAGCATCCAGACGTCTAGATTTTGAATGTGATAACTGCCTTATGGATGAGCACGTCCGGTCGAGAATCCACATTTTCTTGACGATTGCTGTGATCTTCCCATATCCGTGTTTTGGAAAGAAATCAAATAGCTTGTCAAACACTGAGTGTCGTCCGGACGTGCTACTGAAACATTCGGACGGATGCAAGCTGGAGCAATTTGAAGCTTCTCGACACAGAGGAAGGTCCGGATCTAAAGTTTTCATCGTCCGAACGGATGATGCTTTGGAAAAATGTGCATCCGGACAGTATATCATGTCGTCCGGACAACTGCAATGGATCCAATTTTTTTGACTTGTAGATTGTGCAGAATTTTCTGGAAGAACTCTGAATAGCGGAATCCCTGTTTAAAAGCATCATTGTTTATGTTACTAACTGATGAGTGTCCAGGCATTTCACTAGGCAATTCGGACAATAAACTCGGGATCTGACTTTTGCTGAGCTGTAGACTTTGCACAGTCTTCTTGGAGTCCAGGCATTGCTTCTTGATGCTTGTGACACTAATCTTGTCATAATGAGGCCCTTTCCATATCAGATAAATAAACTCTGAATATTTGAAGACTCTGAATATTTGAAGACTCTGAATATTTGAAGGCTCTGAATATTTGAAGACTCTGAACTGATACGGCTTCCTTTGAGATCAGTAACATTACATAGAAGTGATTTTGTCCAACAGAATGCAGCCAACACAAAAACGAACACGTCCGGACCTTCCTCTGTGTTGAGAACTCAAACTATTCTAGCTTGCATCCGTCCGGACTTCTCAGCAACATGTCCGGACGCCTTTCTGCATTTGTCTGAATGATGTGTGTTCCTGTCTGGACGCTATCCTTTATAAGGCAAGTCGTGTAGAAGAAGTTCAACCTTCCAGATGTCATACCTCATGGTCCGGACACTCAAAGCCTTGATATGGAAATTGCATGCAGCTAAAGTGAAACCGTCTAGACGCTAGGGCAACACTGTCTGGATGCGGCTCTATTCAGGAAAGAATTTTAAGTGAATTTGGAAAGCTGATAGCACAGTTGTCCGTCCGGACACGTCCTAGTTAATTCAAGTTAGACGCAGAGGCCCCTAGGCATGTTATTTGTAAGAATTCGGCAGTGAATTCTGTAACGCCCAGTAATTTCAACTCTTAAAGAAATCATTGATATTGTTGAGGAAACAATATCCACTTGTTTTTACAAGCAAAACTAAAGTTGTTTTGAAAACTTAAAGATCAAACCCTAAAAACCCTTGAAAGCTCAAAAGTTACATTTAAGCTTTAAACTTTGATTGAACCGAAAACCAGTCAAACGAAGTCAGATTTAGATAATTCAAAAACTGTTGTGCTTACAAAAGAAAGATCTACCATACGGCAAAAGTTAGCAAAAAAACCACTAGTTGACTTTTTGACCCGAGCCTAAATAACCCAACTGTCGATATTAAACTAAAAACTGTCAAGAAAAATATCTTCATGCTTCTAGAAACATTTATGTATAAAAAACAAAAGTAATGATGAAAGAATGGAATATCTCAAAAGTAATCATGAAAAGAAAGAAAAATCAATAAAGTAAGTGTGAACGCAGAAAGTGGATAAAAGATATTTTGGCTTTATAGACAGAAACTTTGACTTGATTGGAACTAAGTAAAAACGAACTCGAAATGAGGCGAATCAAAAAGGGAAAATGTTTGTCTTGAAGTCTTCTATGTACCCTCAAAATTTCATGTTAATCGGAGTCAGTTTGACCATCGAAAAAATTCTCGGAGCAAGCTGCCCCCATTTGGACGAAAATCCCAAAATGCAATTAGATAATAAAGCAAGGACTTATTTGCAAGAACTTATCCAATAGGGTAATTCTTTTATTACATTTTGCACCTTAATACCCCTACCTTCCTCCTATAAATAAGCATGCAAGGCTCTTTGTTTTTCCACACAAATCCTAGACAACTTCCTTGAAAGCTTTGTGCTTTGGTTTTCTCTCCTTCTACCACACAACCACTTTGGTGTTCTTGAAGTTATTTTTCTCTCCAAATCAAATTGGTGAGTAAATCTTGACACCTCTTCCTTACTATTTGTTTATTTGTATTTATTACTACGGAGTTGGTGTTACAACCCCTGTATTTATTTACTTGTTTAGTTATTGCGTTACTACGGAGTTGGTGTAACAACCCCCGTATTTATTTACTTGTTTAGTTATTGCGTTACTACGGAGTTGGTGTAACAACCCCCGTATTTATTTACTTGTTTATTTATTGCCTTACTACGGAGTGGTTTAATCCCCCGTATTTATTTTATAATTTATTGTATTCCTACAAAGTGGCTATGCCGCTAATTTTTCTATCCCTTTGCATATTTATTTTATAATTTATTGCCGCTAATTTTTCTATCCCTTTGCATATTTATTTTATAATTTATTGTATTCCTACAAAGTGGCTATGCCGCTAATTTCTCTATCCCTTTGCATATTTATTTTATAATTTATTGTATTCCTACAAAGTGGCTATGCCGCTAATTTTCCTATTCCTTTGCATATTTATTTTATCATTTATGGTATTCCTACAAAGTGGCTATGCCGCTAATTTCTCTATCCCTTTACATAAAAATATTATCCTGTTAGGATTCAAGTTGAAGTAATTACCTTTTAATTGATAACTAAAAACGATGAGTAAAGTGATGTAAAAATATACACATTTTTAATATTGGAAAAAGGACTGATGTATATATCATCTTCTTTGTATATATTTGTTACAGAAAATGAGCTAAGAAACTACACCAAGGAGAGTAAGTATGAAGTTACTTACTGAGGAATGATTCTATGTTTCATTAGGACTGTGTGGTGTGTGTTTATTTCATGTGGTTGTTCATGCATTGCATGTTGTGTCCAATTAATATAACGGCTAACGAGATAGCCATCAACAAGCTGATGTAGTAGCAAGGGGAAGGAAGGCTTGTCAGTGGATCCAGGGGGTTCAGAGTGACCCAGGGGTGTCCGAAGTCCTAATATATAACTAATGCTGGGACCGGTAGGATTCCAGTGCAAACAGGTAAGACTTTAAGTGTGAGGCAAAGGACGTGAACGGGTTCAGATAACCTAGAACGAGAGGTCTGAAGTAAGATGATCCTAAAACACAAACTAAATAGTTACTACGATGCATATTCATACAACCCTTACATTTGCATTCTATATGAACTGTTATTAGATTGATGGTAACGTAGATATGAAAATAGATGACTCACTTGTTTGTCTATGCAAATATGATAACGCCATATTTGCATAGTTACTGATCCAGATCTGGAGAATGAAGGCATGGACCCATATGCCAGTTTTGATGGTTTTTGAAACCATTCAACGAGCGATTATGTGCTAGTTTAGAAATTACTAGTTGTGCTTATGTTTTGTTTTATGGCATGTAAATATGTATAACGGTGTCATGTTTAGCATGTTTTATGTTATAAGCTTATGTGCTGTTTGTGGCACTAATTTTGATGCACCTAGTGTGCATATGTCATGTAAAGATAAACATAAGTAACTTTTAATAAATGTACCGAGGTATTTCAGTCAGCTCTAAATGTGTTATGCTATCAATTCCTAAGGCTTTAGAAGAAAAAAAAATATATTCCGCTGCGAGAGTTTATCTCTGATGTAGTAATGTCACGTGGAAACCGGAGTTTTCTGCTTACGAATTTGCAGGCTCAAATTCGGGGCGTTACAAATTCCGTAGTACTTAGAGAGTTTATTTTTAGACTTATTGTGCTGATCCACCTACTCTCAAGCTGTTGGCAAGTGTTGTTGTTGTGCTGAACTAAAGTCTATCTTAGGGGCTGGCCCTAAGGTAAAGGATTCCATTGAAGACCCCTTCAAGTAGGTGACTTGGTTAGGAGGCGTTCATGTTGGGTTACACGTCAAAGTGCTAGACACGATCACTACATCGTGTATGTGAGTGTTACTGTTTATGTAATAGCTTTGTCTTCTGAATAGTGGATATCTTGGGTTTGGCTGCCCCGAAGTAGTTTTTCTCTTAATTGAATTTCCATTTCGTCAACAAAATATCTATCTATTTATTTTCCGCATTGTGATATTTTGTTTAACACTATTGTACACACTTGATAAATTAGAAGTCCTACATTTTTCAAATATGTTATTGAACTTGTCCCTAAAGAAACAATCAGTGACCAAATCATTGCAGAAATAGACGATCACTAAAGGACTAAGTAAAAGAAAAGTGCTGCATCTTAGGGGAGTGTATCAAATGAGGGTTGCTAGGCCCTAGTAAAATAAGGTTTGACTTTTGACTGATCTACATTAATTTTCTCTCGTGTTTAGAAAATTCAGTTGCTTTAAGTTATATCAGTGAACTTCATATCTTATTGAGAAAGTCTTCACAAACACGCGCATTGCATGAGTTGAGTAATTTATTTAAAATTTCTATCTACAGGGAATTTTGTGCAAATTGAACTCTTAACTCTCAATTATATCTTTACATATTTTTGAAATGCTTTCTGACTACTATATCAGTTGATTATATATGCGTATTCTGAAGCTGACATTAGGGAAAATTATTTATCTGCAAATTTTCCTTCAGTTTCTGTTTTTCAGTGTGAAGCGCCTGAACGGTCTCTTCTTGCATCCAAACGAGTGTGGCTCAGACGGCTAGATGGTCTGATGACACATCGAGACACACACGGCTTTGTTGAATGCTTGTGTGGCATCCCGCATCCGGGCGGGTTAGTAGTGCGTCCGGACAAGCACCCTACAGGGATAAAAATCGTGTTTCAGCCCTAGCTGCTGCATCCCATTTCATTTTTACCTTTTTTTTGTCATTTTGTTGCAGTTTTCTCGTAGTCTCCTGCATATTCTCGGCTTATTTTGTCCTTTTCTGTCCTTTATCTCATTCCCAGGTATGTTGCTCCATCTTTTAACTGCTTCTCAGTTATTTTAACTATTTATGTATTTTTGTGGTATATTCTTGAGATAAAAATTGCATATTTATATCTATGATATCTGTAGCTGAGTTTGGATTATTTGTTATGGCATTTATCTAGATTGTGTTGGATATATTACTTGTTTGTAAATTTTGGGAAGTTTTGTTTACTGCCGTTATAATGCCGATTTTTTTTTTTTTTTGGGACTAACAGAACCTAATATCCTTGATGTTATTTTTTGGCAATTTTTTTTTTTTTTTGGGTTATTCTTTGCAGAATCATGTCTGCTAGCAGCTCGCAGTGTAGAGTCCGACAGAGGAAGGCAATGCTGCTTCCAAAGCCAAAATTGCCAACAGACCGGTCATTCCAGAGTGGAATGTAGTCAGGGCTGATGTTATGGTAGCTCCCTTGGACATTATCAGTGAGATTATTCAAACATATAACTGGGGCTACCTCCACAATTGCGCCTACATCGTACTCACAGACTGGTCAGAGAGTTCTATACTCATCTAGAGGTTGTGCAGGATGAGGACAATGGCATTTTCCTCCAATCTACAGTTGAGGGGCATGTAATTATAGTTGATCCTCAAGTCATCAGCTAGATCATAGGAGTACCAATGCTTCAGATTTTAGCAAGCCCTTTTAATGAGGTCTTGGTGGCTCCTTCCTTGGATGATCTTAGGGAGTTCTTTCATGTTGTTCCATAGGGCGAGGAGCGAGCTACTACTATCAGAATTGATGCTTTGTCTCCCCCGCACCGCCTGGTCACGAATATTATCCAGCACAACCTCTGGCCAACTGTTACGAGGAGTAATCTAGTCCAGAAGAGAGCTCAGTTCCTGTATGCCATCATTATGAGATTGCCATTATGCTTGTACAAACATATTCTTAATATCATGTTGGAAGCCCGAGATGAGAATACTAGAGGTCATCCTTTTGGCTGCTTGATTACAAAAATTATTATGCAGTCTGGTATAAGTATCTCTGGAGAGCCTAAAATGAAGATACAGTAACCCCAGCTGAGGCATGAAGGCCAAGATGAAGCTCCTCAGCCTCCTCCTATACATGTTGAGATGCCTACTGTAGCACCGTCTTCACAGACTATTCCTCCACCTCCATAGTTTGATGCAGTGTCGACCCAGATTCTAGCCTCTCTAGAGTCATTGCACAAAGGTATGAGCTCGATGCAGCAGGTAGTTCATTCTATTGACCTTCATGTGGAGTCGTGTCAACTGGATATTCATGAGTGTCTCGAGCACCATCATCCGGCTCGTGATAAAGAGGACCATCCTACCTTGGCTGAGGATTGATTTCTTTTTAGTGCGTTGGTTATTTATTTTGAGACAATTTGTTTTAATTGTTTTTGGATTTTTGTAAAACTTTATAACTCTTGGATTTATTTACTCTGTTTACCCTTGTCCTACTGAGACATTGAGGGAGAGTAATTTTATTGTAGTTTTTCTAATACTCTATTTTACCCTTTGTCCTTTTGAGACAAAAAGGGGGAGTATTTTTTATTTGGACCGGGATTGTATTTTTAAACTGGTCAAGTGATTTTTGTCCCAAAATGGCCAAAGGGGGAGTTTGTTAGTTTGTAATTGGCTACATTCTATCGGTCAAAATCACTTCTATGTAATGTTGCTTAGTTTATTTGGGATGTTGTTTCTATTCAGAGTCTACATTTTAGTTATATGCTTCAAGATGATTCTGTGCGGATTTCAAGAAGTGAAGTTCAAGTCCCTTGTATCCATCCGGACGACGTGATATTCTGTCTGGACGCTCTTCTGTCAAGCAACATCCATCCGAACGACGAGAACTTTTCGTTAGGAATCCCATTTGTGTCCAAAAGCTTCAAACTGTTCCTAGTTGCATCCGTTTGGACATCTGAGCAACACATCTAGAGACCTTTCAGTGTTTGACAAGTAAAAGGATTTCTTTTCCAAACACAAATATGGAAAGGTAGCAACAAACGTTCGGATGACGTGCTTATTCCGTCCGGACACTATCCTTGATAAGGCAAGACGTGCAGAAGATTTACAACCGTCTAGACGTCAGTCCACACTATCCGGACGTTCAATCCTTATTATGAAAATTGCGTGCAGCAGAAGTGCAACCGTCTAGACACTAGGGCAACACCATCCGGACGCGGCTCTATTTGGGAAAGAATTTCAGCGAATTTGGAAAGCCGGTTGCACTATTAACCCTCCAGATGCTCTCTGTAATGTCCAAGACATCTCGTAGTAATTAAAATACGAAATTTGAGTAAATAATTGATTAAAATTAATTTAGTGCCATTAAAAATATAAAGGAATATTTTTAGGTCCAAAGAAATAGAAAAGAAAAAGAAATTATAAAAGAAAATAGAATAAAATTGAAAAGAAAAGAAATTAGAAAATAAAATAATATATATAGGAAAGAGGCCTAATGGCCTTTGAATCAAAAGGCCATACGTCCATTAAAATAATAGAAAAAAGAAAAGAAATAAAAGAAAAAGAAAAGTCAAAAAAGTAAAAGAAAAAAAAAATAGAAGAGAGGCGCACGTGCACCTCCCTTCTCAAATAAATGAAAAGGCCAAATGGCCTTTCCAAAGCAAAGGCGCATGGCCTCTGCTATTAGAAGAAAACAAAATGGAAAAGGGTCATCTAATGTAACGTTCAAGATATTTTGTAGTAATTAAAATATAAAATTTAGGTAAATAATTGATAGAAGTTAATTTAATGTTATTAAAAGAAAATAAATAAATAAATATAAAGAAAATAGAAATAGAATATAATAAGAAAATAAAAAAATATAAAAAAAAAAGGAATGAAGGGCCATACGGCCCTTCATTTTGGATTCAGGTGGGGCGCAGGTGAAGAAAAGGAGGGCCATTCGGCCCTCCTCAAAAGAAAAAGAAAAAAAAAAGAAACAAAAAATAAAATGAAAGTGAGGCGCCTGCCAGGCACCTCACTTAAAGAAAAGAACAAAAAATATTAGAAGGGCGCTCGGCACTTCTCAGTAAGTGAAACAGAAAGAAAAAAAAAAAAAAGAGAAAGAAAGAGAGAAGAGGAGGAGAAAGTTCAAGGTTTTCTCAAATCCATGAAGATCTAAGTCTCAAATCTCAAATCTAACCTCGGAAACGTGATCTACACGTATAGATCTACGTTTTGACCGATTGTTTTGAGGTAAATTGCTAAATTCATATTTTTAGATTTTTGGGTAAAATCTCATAAAATGTGAATTTAATCCTATTGTTCTTTAGGTATTGGGTTACTAGGAGGTTGCTTGAGGCTACCCAAACCTTGGATTTTGGTTTGGTGAATTTTGGGTAAGATTTCTCTAACCCTAACTTTTGGGTATAATTATTTAAATAGTATTTTTATGTGATTAACCCTAAGTGAATACCCATGGGTTAATATCATTGTGGTTAAATTAACAATTTTAAATTATGGGTATGTGTTTTGAAACCCTAGAATCTATTGGGTAATTGATGACATAGCCTTTGAGTAATTCAAAGTGCTACTTAGTGCAATTAATAATAAAAAAAATGAATGAAGCTAAATTAGTGTATTATATTGTGTTTTAGTGGCGCTTTACGAGCTGAACTTAGAGTCATTGGAATTAGTGTGCGAACGGCCTAAGGTGAGTATTCTACTCATTGAGGAACCCTAGGAATTTAGATTTACATTTTGACAATATTTGGTTGTATTTATTGTTATGGAATTTGTTGGTGAAAATATATGTGAATGAGTTGTTATATATTTGGATTGAGAATTGTGATGATAAATGGATGTTGAAATTGTAATGTATTTATAGTTATGGAAGTGTTAGTAAAAATATATGTGAATGGGTTATGATATATTTGGATTAAGAATTGTGATAATAAATGGATGTTGTTGAAATTGGAATGTATTGATGGTTATGAAATTGTTTGTAAAAAAATATATGTGAATGAGTTATGATATATTTGGATTGAGAATTCTGATGATAAATGGATGTTGTTGAAATTGGAATGTATTGATGGTTATGGAATCGTTGGTAAAAATATATGTGAATGAGTTATGATATATTTGGATTGAGAATTGTGATGATAAATGGATGTTGTTGAAATTGGAATGTATTGATGGTTATGGAATTGTCGATAAAAATGAAGGTGGTATGTGTTGAATGAAAGATGTTTGGGAATACACATGTGATGATATGTATATAGTGTGGATGCTTTGGTATTATGAGAACCCGGTAGTTGATAGATGGTAAGTCCAGTGTTGTAGTATCTGGCACAGTGGTAGGCCATAGTGTAGCAGCTCTTGGCTAAGATGAGTGGTAGGCCAGAGGGTAGCAGCTCTTGGCTGAGATGTGTGGTAAGCATAGTATTGAAGTGCTAGCACTAGTGATATATGTGGTAAGCCTAGCATTGAAGTGCTAGTTCACGTGAGATGTGTGCCCTACAGGTCGTAGCTTTACGGGTACGGGTGGTGTTGATGGTAAGTCTAGCATTGAAGTGCTAGCACTAGTGAGATATGTGGTAAGCCTAGCATTGAAGTGCTAGTTCACGTGAGATGTGTGCCCTAGGGGTCGTAGCTTTACGGGTACGGGTGTTGTTGATGGTAAGTCTAGCATTGAAGTGCTAGCACTAGTGAGATATGTGGTAAGCCTAGCATTGAAGTGCTAGTTCACGTGAGATGTGTGCCCTGCGGGTCGTAGCTTTACGGGTACGGGTGGTGTTGATGGTAAGTCTAGCATTGAAGTGCTAGCACTAGTGAGTTATGTGGTAAGCCTAGCATTGAAGTGCTAGCTCACGTGAGATGTGTGCCCTACGGATCGTAGCTTTACGGGCAGTGTTGACAGTAAGCCTAGCATTGAAGTGCTAGCACTTGTGAGGTGTGTGAAATATTTTTATGGTATGCGTGGAATATTATTAGTAGAAACCGTGATAATATATAAGTGTGTGAAGAACAACGTGACTTGTACCCGATAATGTGTTGTTATGTGAACTTAATGATTTGTGAATGACGATGTTGAACTCTGTATGTAATTATGTTTATGTATAGTGTATACTTAGTGAGTTTTATATAACTGAGGCCTCGGCATTTCTTATTGAGGTGGTGAACTCACACTTTCACCTATACGGATGTGGCTACTACCACAACTGTATAGATGGAGGTTCTTTGGATGCAGGTATTGATGATGCGGAGGAGGACTCCGTTGCACACTATGTGGAGTACTACGACTAAGCACGTCGCTTGAGTCGTAGGAGTGTCGGACTCGGATAGTCCCTTTTGTGCATTCTGTATATGGCTAGTGTGACTTATAACACGTAGATGTAGCCATTCTTTTGTATGCATAATTTATGCTTAAGTCCCCTTTTATGTATTTTGTATATGGCTAGTCTGACTTGTAACACGTAGATGTAGCCATTCTTTCGTATGCATAACTTATGCTTAAGCCTTAAACATATAGACATTAACAGGCTCTTTTGTGTAATGAACAGTTTACGATTATAACGTTGACTTTCGCAGTTAGATTTTGTATTCCACTGCATATATTATGTAACTTTGATATATCAGGCACATGTTAAGGAATGTGTACTATGAGTTGGCTTGGTGACACGTAGTCATGCCACTGTGATGATTAACTGTATGTTTTTTTTTTTAAAAAAAATGGGTCATCACATCAAACCCGAGAGAAAAAGAAACAAAAGGAGAGGATTTTCTCTTAAGATTTTTCATACAAAAATCATGATCCACGAAGATCCAACCGTCCAAACTCAAATCCGATTTCGGAAACGTGATCTATGACGCTTGTTGTGAGTTTTAAAGAGTACTCGCAAGCGCACAAATCGTTTGCAATATAGTGTGTGCAAGTGCGAGGTCGAATCCACAGGGAAATGGTCAAAAATCAGTGTCTTGCTTAATCAACCTCATTCTAACCTAGTTCCAAGAGTTTGAGGGTTAAACATGCACCAAAAATGATAAGTAAAGAGGAAGAAATGAAATATGTAAAAAGGGACTAAGGCTAAGGAATTCACCAAACCATCTCCAACAACTCACACTCTTGGTTTCCACTTGAACATCCAAAGAACATTAAGCTTAGGGTGTCATTCAAGTCTCTTAACCATCAACCTTAGAACCATTAAATGAATCCAACTCAAAGATAAATCACAAAGAGTACCCATTTGAAATCAAATCATCCATTGTATCCATTCAAAGAATAAATCACAATGGATATCATCTTTCAAACCGATAAAACAATGTATCCATCGGTTGAAACACATTAAATGTCTTATTTCTACCACTAACCACATTCATTGCAAAAGATAAAGCATTTAAATGAATGGAACTTGAATAGTATAATGATATAGCATTAAATGTGCAAGTAGGACTACAAGAGTGTGAGTGTCATCAATGGAGAGGTTTCATCCTCAACCTTAGTTAAGAGTTCTAGCCTCCCATGACTAAGAACACCACAAAAACTTGAAGAACAAACATGAAAATAGAAGAAAAGCTTTACAAAGACAAATGTCTAAAGAAAATAGCTACTGAAATAAACTACAAAATGCACGAAATTAAACCTAGCTACTGCTCTCTGAACTCCCCCAACAAGGAGGCATGGCTATGGCTTTATAGAAGGAAATTAGGGTTAGAAACCCATGTAAAATGACTCCTCTAACCCCCTCTAGCGTTCCTCTCTTGCTAGAGACAGCCAAGGTCACGAAACCAGCGTGTTCTGCTGCGAAAATCAGAGGGAGAACAGCTTTTTGTCATGGAGAAGCTCATGATTGGGTGTTCTGGCGCGCTTCTGCAAAAGTAAGTTCTGGGAAATTTCGATCGATCGACTTCGGGAAAAATTTCGATCGATCGACTTTTCAGGACTTCCGAATTTCCAAGTATTTCCACATGAAATTTTGCCATTCCTCTCTTATTGACCTATAAAACACAAAAACACAAAAACTAACAAAAACATCATAAAATAGCAAGGCTAAAGGTCTAACTAATGTAAATCAAGGGGTCCAAATATACAATATTTGGTACTCATCAACGCCTGATCTACGTTTCTACCGGTTGGTTTGAGGTATTTTCACAAACTCTTGGTCTTTGAGATTTTAGATTAAATCTAAAGATATATGAGTTTGATTTTATGTGTTCTTAGGATTTGTTTTGAGGAGCTTGCTAAACACTCTCCAAGTGTTGGATTTACATTTGGTGAAATTTTTTGTGAGTTTCCTCAAACCCTAATCCTAAGTAAATCTTATGGGTTAGTGTTATTAGTGTTTAAATATCAATATTATGTTATGGGTTAGTAAAATAAATTATGGGTTTAAGTTTGGAAACTCTAATTTGATGGGTTAAATTAATTTAGGGGTTTTAAGTGTTTAAAACCTAGATTGTTAATTTGTGGATTAATTGTGGTTATAGTGATGATTAATCCCAAATTAGCTATGATTTTTGTAAAAATAAATAATTATGGGTATTTAGTTTAAATAGTATTTGCGAGGTTAACCCTATGATTTTCTTATGGGTTAATGTTATTTTAAATGTGTTAATGAATTATGTTAATAAGTTAATAATTATTGTAAAAAATTAATGAAAATAATTTTAGGGTTAATGATATTGAGAAAATGTTAACGAAAATGATTTGTGAGTTAGTGGAAATAATTGTTAGTTTGTAATTAATATTATGAGTAAATAGTTAAATAGTAATTTTAATATCTAACCCTTGGTAAATATGTTGGGGTTAATGTTATTTAGATTTAATTAGTGTTTATTAATATGGGTAAGAGAATAGGATGTGATTTTAGTGTCTAACCCTAAACAAGTGTCTTGGGTTAGAGGTGTTGTGATTAAAATTAGTAAATATGGTTTATGGCTAGACGTTTGGAACCCTTAAAATATTATGGGTTTTTCATGGGTTAGCTCTTGAGCAATTTAAAAGCTAAATCTGAGTCCAATATTAGAAGTTGTCAATAATGTGCAATGTGTTATTCCACAGTGATACATTGCAAGGTGGTGTCTAGGAGACCTAGTGCTTAAATCCACATAGCCAAGGTGAGTATTCTACTCACTAAGAAGTATTATTTTCATATATGATGAATTGCAAAATATATATTGTTTTACAAACTTGAACCAACTGTATGTTGATTATGAACTGTTTTGGATGATTTGAGTACTTTTGAGTATATTGAAATTATGATGATGTTTTGAAGTATGAATATGATATGTGGAGTTTAAATGAATGGAGTCACTGTAAGTTATGGTTGGGAGTTTTGAAAAATGTGATTGCAATGGAACATGAATATAATTTTAGAGTGAGTTAAGTTATGCAAATTTTTTAAGAAATGACATGTTGAATTGTTTATGTTTTTATAAAGAAAGCATGTGTTAAAGGCATGATTCATGAAATGAAATGTATATTGTTTTAAGGCATGAGGCATAAGCATATGAATTCTAAACGTGCATCGAAGTGAGGTTCATAGCCCACAGGAAATTATACATGGGTTAGATTCCCATGAGGTGCTTACTTAGGTTAGATTCCCTTAGATACTCACAAGGTACTTACTTGGGTTAGATTCCCTTGAGGTCCTCGACCATGGGTTAGATTCCCATGAGGTGCCTACTTGGGTTAGATTCCCTTGAAGCACTATACTTGGGTTAAATTCCCATGGCATAAAACAATGAGCATGAGCATGTATAGCATTGTTTTTATGAGTGATGTTTTTATACTATGAGTAGTTTTGCTAGATGTATTAGTATACATAAGAGTCTTAATGGGAAGGAACTTATGTATATTTCTATCGGATGGTTGCATGATTTAAATGCCATTGTTTTCTAAGTCTCACTGAATCAAAAGTAATATAGTAGGTGAGGATGTATGTAGTTTTTTCCAACAATGGAACTTCTACGTATAAGCTCAACTGCGTAGTATGCTTTAAATGTTTTCTATTAGTCGGTGTTCGCTATATCAGATATGGGGATTTTCAAATAAAATTTTATAAAATTGGTGGCTGTTATAGTGTATGTATGACTAAAAAGGAAAAGTTGATTCTTTACGAAAACTCAGTGAATAGTATACATCTGAGGTCTTAGTGTATTTATTTATGCTAAGATGGTGGACTCATAATTCCACCTGTGTAGATGCGGCAACCCTTGCAATCGTACATACATTGATGCTTTGGTTGCAAGTTCTGCAGATATAGATATTGACTCGTCCACTTACCGTATGGGATGCTATGATTGGAGCATATCGCGATAGTCATAAGTCACAGACTCATGGATAGTCTGCATTTTCGGTATTTCATTTATGGCTCATGTCCTACGTGGCATATGTATTTGTTGACCTGTATTTTAGTATGTAATTAGTGTAATATGTTTTATAAGCATTAAATAGATAGACTTGCAAATGGCTCTTGTTGTAATTAACTGTTATGTATTAGATGTATTTCTGCTTATGATATGTGTTCCGCTGCACATTGATTATTATATTCCGCTGTTAGATGTAACTCTGATTATCAGGTGCTGTTATGGGACACGTGCCATATGTTGGTAAAGCGACATGTAGTCGTGCCACTGTGAAGATCCATTTGTATGTTTACAAAAAAAAAAAAAAAAAAAAAAGGGTCGTCACACTCTCAGCTATCGTTCAAACGCCGCCTAGAGAAACTTGATTCAGACTCGATTTAGGTCTTCTATAGCCTATAAATAGAGGCCTCTAGGCATGTAATTTATAAGAATTCTGTATTGAATTCCATAGTGCTTAGAGAGTATAATTTAGGAGTTATTGTGCTGATCAATTTGTTCTCAAGCCGTTGCCGAAGTGCTATTGCTGTGTTAGTGTGAAGTCTATCTTAGGGATGAGCCCTAAGGTAAAGGATTTGATTGAGGACCCCTTCAAGTAGGTGACTTGGTTGGGAGACGTTCGTGTTACGTTACACGTCAGAGTTCAAGGTACGACCACTGCATAAAGGTATGTGAGTGCTACTACTTTGTAACTAGCTTTCTCTTCTGAACAGTGGATATCCTGGGTTTGGCTGCTCTGGAGTGGTTTTTTTCTTAATTGAGCTTTCACTTTGATGTGCAAATTTATTTAACTCGCAAGCGCACGAATCATATGTAGCATAGTACATGCAAATGCGAGGTCGAATCCTCAGGGAAGTGTGTGTCAGAATAAAAATCAATTTCTATTTAAATTAACTTTATTTTAACCTAGAGCCAAATATTTGAAAGATTTGTCAAGCAAAATAACAAACAAAAAAAAATTGAATAAGAAAAATTTATAAGAAAAAAAAAAAACACTAAGGTATTGGAATTCACCAAATCAAATCAAACACCCTACTTTTGCATTTTATTTATAAATTAAATTCAATAAGCTCGATATTTAAATTCTTAAGTGACAAAGCATGAAAATATTTGAAGAATTCAACTCAAACAAATCACAACGATTATCCCTTTTCAATCGAAATCATCTATTGTATCCGGAAATCACAATAGATACCCCAATCTCAAAGAAATCAATCGATGTATCCATCGATTGAATTACAACAAACATTAAATAAAAATAATCAATCTAAAGAATATGATTCAATAAATGGACATGAAATTTGAATATACATAAGAATATTGAATCTATGAATATCATGACAAGAGCATAGGGGTTATCATTGATGAGGTTTCATCATCAACCTTAGTTGAGGATTTTAGCCTCTCATGACTAAAAACACCAAAAACTCTTGAAATGAAAACATAAAATAACAAAAGCAAAGAAGAGAAAGAAGAACCGAAATTTAATAAAAGTGAAAAGAAAACAATAGATTGAAATTATGGGAAAGAAAGGCGGAACGGAAACTAAATAACAATAAATAAAAAAGTAAGCAATAAATAAAATTGAAAAGAAAGAAGAACAACTGAAGCCCCATAGAATGATCATCTCTCATATCAAGCATAGTGTTGAGGATGTGTTTGCACAAAAAATGAGCCCTCTTCAATACAATCTTACTCATACGAGCTGTGGGCTAGAGATTGTTTAAAACAATCTTCGCAAGCAGCCGGTGCGGGGGAGAGAAGGCACCGATCTTGATGTGCAAGTGTGCTTGGTCTTCACCCTAAGGATGGGCATCAAAGAATTACATAATATGCTCCAAGCTAGGAGGCTCCAATACCTCTAAGAAAGGATTGGCTGAAATGGCAAGCACTGGGACATCAATAATGGAACTAATAAGCCGAGGGTCAATCTAAATGGTGTGCCCTCGAATAGTAGTATGAAGGATGATCCCACTGTCATCATCCTGAACCACCTGCATGTACCCATAAAAATCACGCACCAGCCGGGGATACACTGGGCATGCACAGCTGAAAAGATATCCATAGTGATTGTCCTGGATCATCTCAACAATAAATTCCAAAGGAACCACCATAATATCTGCTCTGACATTGTTCCTCTCGAGGATGACCTACCGATTTTCCATGCGATCCATGGTGGCAGCAATTCCTTCTAATATCTTAACAATTAAAAAGAACTGAAAAGAATATAAAAGGCAAAGCGAAATACTTGGAATGGAGCAAATATGCAAATAAGGACAAAAAATGACAAAAACTCGTGAAAAGATCATAATAACCGCACACAAAATCGCAAAAAGGCAAGAAAAAAATTGGACAAAGTGATGATGTGTGGCGCAAAGGAGAAAAGAACGCGATTCTTAACCTGTAGGGTACTCGTCCGAACGTATCACTTAACCATCCAAACGGCTATTTCCATGTCAACATACAGCAAGACCGCGTGCCTCCAGATGCAAGAACAGGTTTGTCTGGACACTCCACACTGAAAAATTGAAACTAAAGGAAAATTTGCAGAAAAATATTTTTTCCTAAAATTAGCTGATAAGGCAGTCAAATAGCAATTCAAAAATATGCAAAGATATAATTGAGAGCTAAGTATTTAATAAGCACAAAGCATGGAGGGCTTTATCATTGGAAATTCTCACGCTGGTTTGAGCAACTGTGAGTTTGTCAATTGTATCATCTAGTTTAATCCAATCAGATTCAACAATCTTCCAAACATCAATAGATTTTAAAAAGAAGCGCATGCGGGCTTTCCAACAGCCATAATTCGTGCCATCAAAGGCGGTAACAGTGCTAGTTTGTAATTGGCCACATTCTGTTGGACAAAATCACTTCTTTTTAAAGATGTTTTTTAACAGGGATTCCGCTATTCAGAAGTGCTTCCAGAAGATTCTGCAAAGTTTGCAAGTCAGAAAATTCAGTTCCCTGCCAGCCGACCGGACTCCCATCTGTCCAAAGCATCATCCGTCCAGAGGACGAGAACTTTCTGTCCGAACCTTCCTCTGTGTCGAGAAGATTCGAACTACTCCAGCTTGCATCCGTCCGGATGTTTCGACAGCACATCTAGACGACTCTCAGGGTTCGACAAGCTTTAGGATTTCTTTCCAAAACATAGTTATTGGAAAGATTATTGCAACCATCCGAACGATGTGGATTCCCGTCCGGACACGGTCATCCATAAGGCAAGTATCGCATTCAAATCCAGACGTCCGGACGAAGATCCTCATGGTCCGGACGTGCTTGCATCAGATATGGAAATTACGTGCATCAGATCAACCGTCCGGACGACCATCCTCTTGGTCCGGACGCGTGAAGCCTCGGTATTGAAATTACTTGCAGCGGAACTGCGACCGTCCTGACGCGGCTTAAAACAGGAAAGAATTTCAGCGAAATTTTTGGAAAGCCCTATGACCACCGTCCGGAAGGGCCTAGGTTTTATCAAACCAGGCGCTCATTTGAACCCTTAACCTATAAATAGAGGTCCCTAGGCTTGAGAACAGCAAGAATTCAGTATTGAATTCCATTAGTGCTTTGAGAGTTATATTGTGAGATTATTGAGCTGAGTTGTCTCTCTAAAGCGATTAATGTGTGTGCTGTTGTTGCGCTTACTTGAAGTCTATCTTAGGGGTTGGCCCTAAGGTAAAGGATTCCATTGAAGACTCCTTCAGGTAGGAGACCTGGTTGGGAGGCGTTCGTGTTGAGTTACATGTCAGAGTTCAAGGTACGACCACTGCATCAGGGGTATTTGAGTGCTACTACTTTGTAACTAGTCTTGTCTTCTGAATAGTGGATATCCTGGGTTTGGCTACCCCAAAATGGTTTTTCTCTTAATTGAGTTTCCATTTCGTCAACAAAATAGTCGTACAAAAGGCTGGATTTGTACTACTTCGGCTTCTAGCTCTCGAAGCTGGGAACCATGGACTAAAATACCTTCAGTCACTTGATTTTGCAAAGCCTGAAACTGGTTATCCGCAAATTGACATCTTCTAAGCAACTGGTCTGCAAGATAATTTTGAAGATTCACCACTGAACCTCTTACTGATACAGATCTGAGGAAGATGCTACGTAAGGCTATGCATGAGCTGGGGGAAAAAGCTCATCTTAAATCCTAAGGCCTTTGAAAATATTAAACATATGACCTCAAACAAAAATAATTTTCCAAAGAATCCATCTGTCGGACACTGTGCTGGGAGCTGCTGGATGACATTGTTGAACCAAAATTAAACAGAAAAATCTCAAAAAATACCATTACCAAGAATAATCAAATCTTGTTTGTTCCAAAAACAATGTGTTGTTTATGACGGCTGTCAAAATGATGGAAAAGAAAATTATAAGCAATGCAGCAATTCATAAGGCTTAATTACGTCAAGATCAACCCAGCACACAGGCAGAATAGGATTTTCATGCACAATATCTCAAGAAAATATTCCAATCATCAATTATTCGAATATTCTAAAAAGCACAAAAACTTAGAAGAACAAAGGAAGATACAGCAAATACCATGGAATGAGAAGAGATGTGCAAAGAATGCCAAAATCTCGAGAAAAATTCGCTAGAAAAACACGCAACAAGACATGATAAATCAAAAAATGCAGAGGTGTGCGGATGACAAAGAAAGAGATGCAAGTCTTAAACCTGTAGAGATCCTGTCCGGACGCGTCACTAGATAGTCCGGACGGACAGCTACTGCTAGATCAGCATACGGCAAGACCGCACTCGTCCGAACGTAAGAATTGGTCCATTCGAACGCTTCACACTGAAAATATAAAATTGGAGGAAAATTTGCAGAAAAAATATTTTTCCTAAAGTTAGCTTCAGAACACACATGTAAAATCAACAGATAAAGTACTCAAATAACATTGCAAAAATATGCAATGATATAAATGAGAGTTAAGTATTCAAGAAGCACGAATTTCCCTACAGATAGAAATTTTAAATAGATTACTCAACACATGCAATGCGTGTGTGTGTGAAAGCTTTCTCAATAAGGTATGAAATTCATTGAGATGACTTAAAGCAACCAGATTTTCAAAATAAGAGGGAAAATTAATGTTAGATTAGTCAAAAGTCCAAACTTATTTATTACTAGGGCCTAACCACCCTCATCTGATACACTCTCCCTAAGATGCAACACTTTTCTTTTACTTGGTCTTTTAGTGATCGTCTATTTCCGCAATGATTTTTTTTTTTTGTTATTAATATTCTTTTTGTTGTTTGCTTGTAAGTAAACAATTTTAAAAAATTGTGTTCACATTTTGTTTAAACACTTTTATTTTTTAATTAATACTATGTTTTCCCTTTGTCATTGTGTGACAAAAAGGGGGAGTATTTTTTGGTTGTATTTGGTATTTCGACCGGGAATGTGTTTCCAAACCTGTCAAGTGTTTTTGTCCCAGAATAGCCAAAGGGAGTTTGTTAGTATTTTATTGGCTACATTCTAGATAAAACAAAAACACTTTATGTAATGGTTGCGTTTTAACAGGATGGTCAGTTTTCAATTCAGAATCTTCATGTTATTAAGATAATGATCAAATCAAAGACAAAAACTGATCACAAGCTGCTAGAAGATGTCCATGAAGAATCCTTGTAAAATCCAAGAGAAAAACAAACGGTTCCTGTGCAACCATCCGGACATCTCTTTGAAGGTGTCCGGACGCCCCGCAGTGTCTCACCGATAAACATTGAAAACGTCCGGACGTCAGAGCAACACCGTCCGGACGCTAAGTCAATCAGTATTCAACAAGGAGTCTGATTTCAAAAGTCGACACTGTTTGGGAAGTCTCTGGAAGCCGTCCAGACGATATGGCAACACGTTTGGACAATGTCTAGTAGTTTAGAATATTCCAAAGTTCCGTTCAAACCCAGAAAGGATTTTAGCGAAGATCGTCCGAACGCTCGATCAAACAGTCTGGACGTGAACCTGATAAAGATAAAATTGCGCTGTTTCTGAAAGGATATCACAGAAAACCGTCCGAATGAGGCTATTTTCCGTCCAGATGCTCACCAGGCATAGTTCGAATCTCAGCAGTTTTTGAGGTCTCTTGAAGCCTATAAGTATGGGGCTCTAGGCTAGTGTTTTGTAGAGAATTCGACATTGAATTCCATAGTGCTTTGAGAGGGTGTTTAGGGAGAATCGAAGATCTGCTAGCTCTCAAGCTGATGCCAGTGTGTGCTCAGTTGTTCGTATGAAGTCTATCTTAGGGGTTGGCCCTAGGGTAAAGGAATCCATAAAAAACCCCTTCAAGTGGAAGATCTAGTTGGGAAGCGTTCGTGTTGGGTTACACATCAGAGTTAAAGGTATGACTACTGCATAGGGTTATGTGAGTATGAGTGTTTTGTAACTAGCTTTGTTTTTGGATAGTGGATTTCCTACGTTTGGCTGCCTCGGAGTGGTTTTTTTCTCTTCATAGAGTTTCCACTTCGTAACAAATATCTTGTCTTATTTAAATTTTGCATTTAAGATATTTGTTTGCACACAAACACACACACTTGATTTAAATTAGAAGTCAATAAATATTTTCAATTGGTATCAGAGCTTGATACACTCTGTTTTAGATTTATTTCTTGAGTGTATCCTTTTGACTTCTGTTTTTGATTATTATGTCTCAAAATCTTAATTTTGTTATGCCCTTTGATGGGACGAACTATGGCTATTGGAAAGCCCGAATGCCCTTCTTTTTAAAATCTATTGACGTTTGGAAAATTGTTGAAACACAACGATTAAACCATAAGAAATAGACGAAATTACTATTATTCAAACAAACGCAAGGCTTTTTAATGATAAAGCCCTCCATGCACTATGTCAAGCACTTTCACCATCTGAATTCGCAAGAATTTCAAATTGTGAAATTGCTAAAGATGCATGGTAAATTCTAGAAAAAACATATGAAGGCATAAAACTAGTAAAATCTGCAAAACTTCAAATGTTGATTTCTAAATTTAAAGAAATTAAGATGCTAGAAGATGAGACATTCGGAGAGTTCTACACTAAGATTAGCGACCTAAGAAACTCGATGGTAAGTCTTACGAAGCAAATCTTGGATGTAAAACTCATCCGAAAGATACTAAGATCTTTTCCTGAGTGTTTCAGGAGTAAGGTGACAACAATAGAAGAAAGCAAAGATCTGGAGGAGATGAAGATTGAAGAACTGGTAGGATCTCTTCAGACATACTAATATTCCTTACCTCCGTTCAGAAAGGCAAAGACAATTGCCCTCAAGGCATCTAAGGCATCCAAGAAGAAATCCAGAATCTCATCTAACGAAGACTTCGATGTTGATGAAGATGCAGTGGCAATGTTAGCCAAGAACTTCGAGCATTTAATGAAGAATAATAAATTCAAGAAGAAGTTCTCTGACAGATTAAGAAAGGCTCCCCACACAACTGATATAGAAGAAGCAGAAAAGAAAGATCCTAGGGGTCCCCAATGCTTCGAATGTTCAGGTTTTGGGCACATCAAGACTGAATGCGCAAATCCGAAGAAACAAAGAGGGAAAGCCTTTAATGCAACTCTCAATGATGAGTCTGAGAAAGAAGAAGAAACTCCTGAGGAAGAAAAATTCTTGGCATTCATTGCCCCATATGAAAATAAGGATGATTCTAAGTCCTACTATTCTGAGAATAGTGAAGAAGAAGATATGCAGTTAGCCTATCAACTTCAATATGTTGAATTCCTAAAGCTAAGGGAGAAATACAAGCAGCAGGTACTGGAGTTGAACAGCCTCAGGACTGAGAAGACCTCTATGCTCATAAAGATCAATGAGTTAGAAGAAAGGCTACTAGAGACACAGTTACAACTAGAGAGAGCCTCAGACAAGAAGCTCACTTACATGCTCTCCATTCAGAAGTGCCCAACTGACAAGACCGGACTCAGGTATGTTCCTACTTCTATTTCTGATACTCCATCTACCTCCAAGACCATTTTTGTGAGGCCAGTTATTTCCGAATCTCCACCTCCAAGAATGGATAAGGGAAAAATAGTTATGGAAGAAGAAGCAATTATGGAAGAAGAAGTTCCTTTAAACACTCAGCCTCTGGTCAAGCTTCCTATCAGGAGAAAGCCTCCCACATGCCATCATTGTGGCAAGTTAGGGCACATTAGACCAAATTGCCAACATTGGTAAGTTCAGCAGAAGAAAAAATGGCTGCTTCCTAAAACTCCCATGTGTCACCAGTGTGGAGTTAGCAATCATATCAGACCAAGGTGTCCTCCACCTAAGCCTCCCAAGCATCATAGATCTCGGCCTAAAAATCATGTTCCATAGCTTCAGCAGCTACAGAAGCCTACTCAAGCGAAAAAGACTTGGGTTCCCAAGAAGACTGTAGCAAGGGAAATCTCCAGTGAAGGAACATCTTTTGCCAGTAGATTCATGCAAGATCTAGTCAGATTTCTGGCTCTACAGCTTCAGAAGGAAGGATAGGACAAGGATGAGGAAATACACTCCCCGAGGGGGAGCAGACCTACCTAGTAGATAAGGTCACACATGCCTAGGATTTTGGTTCCTAAATCCTAGAGCATGACAGGTACACTTGCATAGTTTACTTCATTTTATCATCTTATAAATACTTTGCACGTTGTTATGGAACCATCTTTTCTATCCCTATATTCCCTCTTGGGTTGTCTTGAGGAAATTCTGCAAGTATTAAATAGGGATGATAGTAAAAGCACGTCGAGCGGCTGTTTTTCTATCTTGTTAATCTCAAACCTCTTTATTTTGAAAGCATGTGTGTTGTTTTTTTTTTTTAAAAAAAAGGGGGAGTTAAAAGGATGCAGAGGTTTATTGTTTTATAACTTCCAGATATCTTATGTATGTTTAACTGATGTCTCAGTTTCTGATGCATTTATTCATTTTCCTTTATATAACTGAGAGTTTTTTTTATATATATATCTGTGAAGTTTCCTAGTGGCATCCATACTAGATAGTTACTTTTCTCTTGCGTTGAAAAATGTGCACTATCCAAGGCCCCTAAGGTATTTGTGTCTCTCCTCTAACTTTTAGCTTTTGGATTTTTTAAATGGGAGAGATTTTGTCTTGCCAAGATGGTCAAATTTACCAACTCGCTAGTTGAACCTAGAACCCATAAATTCTGGCATTCTTTATAGGTTGCAGCACCAAATGATAAAATGCATTCAAAACTGAATACAAATGTATAAATAAAAAGATCCACTGCTTATGCTATAAATCTGTTCTTGATCTTGTCCCTAAAGAAATAGTCAGTGATCACATCATTGCAAAAATAGACAATCACTAAAGGACATAGTAAAAGAAAAGTGCTGCAACTTAGGGTGAGTGTATCAAATGAAGGTAACTAGGCCTTAACATAATAAGGTTTGAATTTTTACAAATCGAAAATTGATTTTCTCTCTTCTTTGAAAAATCCGAGTGTTTTAAGTCATATCAGCATACCTCATACCTTATTGAGAAAGCCTTCACACACACATGCATTGCAGGAGTTAAGTTGTCTATTGAAAAATGTCCTTTTGCAGGGAAATTCTTGTGGTGATTAAAACATAATCTCAAATATATCTTGGATTTTTAAAAAAAATGCTAATTGAACTAAGATATTACTGTTATATACATGCGTGCTCTGGAAATTATTTGGAAAATATTTTTCCGCTCTATTTCCTCTCTTTTTCAGATTTTTGTGTGATGCATCGGGACAGTGGTTTTGGGACATCCGGACGGTGATCCTGTATGTCCGGACGATTTTTCTGGTTGTCCGGACGATACGGTTGATTCATCTGGATGTTCATTCTCCTTGTCCGGACGAGCGTGTTTTTGCGACCTCTATGTGGCACTACGTCTGGACGTCATTTAAGTTACGTCCGGACAGTGAACCCTGTAGGATTAAATCGCATTCTCCCCGTGCCTCAGCCAATTTTTTCGCTCATTTTGGTTCATTTTTGTCGTCTTGTGCATTGTCTCTGTGCTTTTTATGCATAACTCTTTAGTGCACGTGTTATCTTTGCAGTTTATCTCCTCCCCAGGTACCTTTTTACACTCTTTTACTACTTTATTTTAAGTTTCTATGCTTAAAATAGGTTGTTTATTTTGGGTTTTTATTATTTTGGGTTTAATATGTATTATTCCTCAATATATGTAAATATTTGATTTGAGATTCTGCATATTTGCTTCTCAATATTGTTTGGGTTGTGTTTTATTGATGTTGTAATTTTTTGGATAGTCCATTTTACAGTCGTTATAATGCCCAATTTTTTTTTGGACTAACAGGAATTAATGCTTTCATGATTTTCTGTCTGTTTTTTTTTAGTCCATAAATTATGTCTTCCGATGATTCTCCTCCCCGTGTCAGACAAAGAATTAAAGAATCAGTCACTGACCGGTTGCATTGTATGCAATCACGACAGGTCCTATCTGAGCGGAATCTTCTCCGCACAGATTTGCGAGACCCAGTTTTGCTTCCTATCGCTCAGATGCTCCTGGAGAACAACTGGGAGTACCTTTATAATTGTGCCTGTCAAGCCTTTCTCAGACTAGTGCGGGAATTTTATGGCCATATGTTCGTCATCCAGGATGATGATAGAGGACTGATCATGTAGACTACGGTCAGAGGCCAAACAATTTTGATAGACCCCCAGCTTATCAGTTCTGTGATCGGGGTCCCTATTCTACCAGTCTCTGGAGTTCCTTTTCCTGATGAGGCTCCCAGCATTGAGTTTTTACATGACTTCTTTGGGATGAGACCACAGCGCGAGGACAAGTCCCACTCCCAGATCAACATTAGTGCCTTTGCTCCTATGCATCGATTCTTAGCAAAGGTTGTTGTCACAAATGTTTGGCCTCAAGCTCGGTGGAGTGAGCTTACCCTCAAGAAGGCCACCCTTCTATATGCCATCATGTTGTGGACTCCATTTTTCCTGTGCAAGCACATCTTCCATGCTATGCTCGAGGTTTGAGATGAGAAGAACACGAGTCTATCGTTTGGGTGTCTGATCACTCAAATTTGCCTTCAGGTTGTGCCAGACATTCAGACTCAGAGCCCCGCTCATGGATTCCAGATCCCCTTGGCAAACAGACTCTCATGAAGTCTAATGCCAAGTTGCGGCATGAGGATCAAGGAGGTGTTCCTCAGCCTCCATCAGCACCACCACCAGCTGCATCATCATCCTCCCAGGCTGTGCCCCCTACTTTTGATATAGAGGCGGCATTTTCTCAACAGATATCATCCATGGGAGCTCTCCAGCGTGAAGTTACTCTTATTTGAGAGCGGGTGGAACAATGTCAGATTGACATCCGCGAGTGCCTACGGTACCATCACTCCACGGCTGATGATGAGGGCTGATGATTTTTTTTAATATTATTACTGTTCTTTTTGTTGTTTGCTTGTATGTAAACAATTTTAAAATTGTGTTCACATTTTGTTTAAACACTTTTGGTTTTTAATTAATACTCTGTTTACCTTTTGTTATTGTGTGACAAAAAGGGGGAGTATTTTTTGGTTGTATTTGGTATTTCGACCGGGAATGTGTTTCCAAACCGGTCAAGTGTTTTTGTCCCAGAATGGCCAAAGGGGGAGTTTGTTATTATTTTATTGGCTACATTCTGGATAAAACAAAAACACTTTATGTAATGGTTGCATTTTAACAGGATGGTCGGTTTTCAATTCAGAATCTTCATGTTATTCAAACAATGATAAAATCAAAGACAAAAACCTGATCACAAGCTGCTAGAAGATGTCTATGAAGAATCCTTGCAAAATCCAAGACAAAAAAACAGGTTCCTGTGCAACCATCCAGACAAGTCTTTGAAGGCGTCCGGATGCCCCTCAATGTCTCACAGATAAACATTGAAGACGTCCAGACATTTGAGCAACATCGTCGGGACGCTAGGTCAATCAGTATTCAATAAAGAGTCTGATTTCAGAAGTTGACGCTGTTTGGAAAGTCTCTGCAAGCCGTCCAGACGACGTGGCAACACGTCCGGACGATGTCCAGTAGTTCAGAATATTCCAGAGTTTCGTTCGACACTGAAAGAATTTTAACAAAGACCGTCCGGACGCTTGGTCAAGCCATCCGGACATGAACCTGATAAAGATAAAATTGCGTTGTTTCTGAAAAGATATCGCAGAAAACCGTCCGGACGCTCGCCAGCCAGAGTTCGAATCTCAGCAGTTTTTGATGTCTCTTGAAGCCTATAAATAGTGGGATCTAGGCTAGTGTTTTGTAGAGAATTCGACAGTGAATTCCATAGTGCTTTGAGAGGGTGTTTAGGGAGAATCGAAGATCTTCTAGCTCTCAAGTCGGTGCCAGTGTGTGCTCAGTTGTTCGTGTGAAGTCGATCTTAGGGGTCGGCCTTAGGGTAAAGGAATCCATCAAAAACCCCTTTAGGTGGAAGATCTGGTTGGGAAGCGTTCGTGTTGGGTTACACATCGGAGTTAAAGGTATGACTATTGCATAGGGTTATATGAGTACGAGTGTTTTATAACTAGCTTTGTTTTTGGATAGTGGATTTCCTGGGTTTGGCTACCCCGGAGTGGTTTTTTTCTTTTCATAAAGTTTCCACTTCGTAACAAATATCTTGTCTTATTTAAATTCAGCATTTAAGATATTTGTTTGCACACAAACACACACACTTGATTTAAATGAGATGTCAATAAATATTTTCAACCTGTATTAATATATAATAGAGAGAGAAACAATAATACAAAAATACCTAGCGAGTCCACTGTTTTCAATAATGATATGATTGCTGATTTATTAGAAATAAAGAACACAATGCAATTACATAATAAAAAGACAGTTTTATGTGCACAGTCTTATTTATTTAACTAACCATTTTCTTCTAGCATTCACCTCTTAGAGACATAACTCTAACAAATAGATTCAAGGAGACGTCACTCCAATATATAAAATCTAGGAGACGTAACTCTTGTCTAACGTGTTATAGGAGACGTTACTCCCGTTTAGCGAATGATAGGAGACGTCACTCCTCTAATAATTTATTATCTTTTTGGCACAAGCAGACGTCACTCCCTGGTCCGTTGGCAGACATCACTTCCAACTCTTTTATAAATAAATTCATTAATTAAAATAACAAAATATGCAAATTTCAAATGCGTAACCAATTAAATAAAGCAGAAATCATAACATTATGGAAATTCAGCATCACCCTCAGTAAGTAATAAATACTTACAATTCTCTGCTACAAAGAGAGATCCCCAGGAATAATGACTGCACAGTTATATACATTTGATAATATATTAGTATAAAATACTAGGAACCTTTTTTATCATTTTATCACTTTCGACTTATAAATCACTTATCCCAATTTCTAATGTCTCTTAGATATTATAATGGCATAAAAATAGGTTAATTATATTACTACATATTTTATGCGGACATTATTACGGTATTTATTAATTAATATCCACAATAACCTTTAAGTAAAACAACATTATAAAAGCTTATCTATTTTTGTACCAAATAGACATAGTGACTCTATTAATATAATTAATGGGTTTTATATTTTAAAAATACACAAGCGGTACAGTATAACTAATCTTTATTTTAATCTTATAACAAATTAACTGAATTCCATTGAAATTATATATATATATATATGTGTGTCTGTGTGTGTGTGTGTGTGTAATACTCTTTTCGATTCTTACACTTATATATAACACACAATTTGTTAATTCAAACACATATGTATAATATATTATTCATAAATATATATATATATATATGTGTGTGTGTGTGTGTGTGTATAAAGGCCCACATACTTACTGAGTGTTTCTAGAATAAGCTAGAATTTGTCTTCTTGTTTGCTGGATGTTGATCGAGAGTGAGAGGGGCTTTTGCACATTTTCGGCCAAATAAAGAGAGAGGGATTTTGTGAGTTTCTTTAGCAACAAAGTACCAATAAGAACCAAAAGAAACATAATCAACAGAGAAGAAATCGTGGCTTACCGAAAGAGAGAAGGAACTTCTCAGTTTTTGATGCAGACCAAGTGAAGGAGAGAAGAGGTAAGTAAAATATTTCTTCCAAGTTTTCATAGTTTTAGGTGCAGATTTTACAGGTTATTCGGACTGTTCATTGTTGATTTACTGCTATTTGTTTTTTCTAGCAAATAAGGTGCTACTGTGGAAACAAAATAGAAGAGAAGAAGGTGGAGAGAGTTGTTCCCTTTTTCCTTTTTGCTGCAGGCCAATTCAGAGACAGAGAGAGAGAACTCTGTTTTTGCTACTGGGGTATTACATTTTATGATTCTTCTTATGGTCATTTTATTGTTATGTATGTTTATTTCTTTTTGCAGCCCACAAACTTTGGTTCGTGCTTTAAGGTATGCCTATAATGAATATTCTTTGTCTTTATCTTCTTGTTGTACTATAAGTTTGTTACTATTTTTGGATTTTGTTTTAACTTTCTTTCTTTCTTCTTTGCTCTCTATTTAAACTAGCTTTTGTGGGGGGTAAGTTTGGTAGTACTTATGTTTCATCCAATCAAAACAGAGAAATGACGTTAAAAATGACTCGTAGAGGAAAAGTGCCATAATAACCCAAACTTCTCTAAAGGGAATGAGGCTAAAGTATGTCTTCTAGTGGAAAAATGCCATAATAACGATAGATAGCTATGTATTTATGTTGATACTCGGATGTCCATCGAATGTTGGAACTATTCACAAACCTAAAGTGATAATATGATATAAAAGAGGTACTCATTATTTTGTAATATGAAAATGTTATGAATTTGGCAAGAATGTAGAAACCAATTGAGTCTAAAAAAATTTAAAGCAGATAATTCTAGCAAAGGTGATATAAATTAGTGAGTATGTCTTATAACATATATATATATATTAGCTTATTAGTATATTGATACTAAGTAACTAAGTAACTAAGTAAATATAGTTAAGTATAGCTAGTATGCATAGTATTGATACTATGAAAATAAAAAATCTAATGACAGAATTAAGAATTTAACTTGGAGGCCGGATTGCATTATACCTAGGTTGTTATTTAATCATGCCCCAATTTAAATTTGAACTTCAAATTTAAGACCCATTAAATGTGAAAATAAATTCATGACCCAAGACCAAATAAATTTAAGAAGAGGACGCGTTGTCTGAGATAATCCTTCAGGTTATCAACTCCTTTTTTTCAATTATTTGCCAAAAAAAAAGATTCTAGTAATCAATCAAGGACCGTTTGTGTATATAACACAGCCCTTAATGTTTGTTATATATTTGTAACAATTTTGTATATTGTAATGTAGTAAGCTAAATATGGACAAGAGTTGGATGACGAAGTGGAGAAGTTCGAGGGAGTATATGGAAAGGGCTAAAGCGTTCGTGAAGTATGCAGTTACGAACTCCAGAAATAAAAATTCAATTGTGTTACCATATACGATGCTCCAGCGTCCGGACCACAGCTGTCAGATGTCCAGACGGTTCATTATGAACTGCGATTCTTGCCTTACGGAGATACGTGTCCGGACGGGATACTACATCGTCCGAACGGTTGATTGATCTTCCCTTTCTTGAACTTGGAAAGAATCAGTGAACCGTTCGAGAACTGATAGGCGTCCGGACGTGCTGCTGAAACGTCCGGATGGATCAAGCTGTCACAGAAGCTTCTCGATATGATGTAGGTGTCTGGACGGAAGCTTCTCGATATGATGTAGGTGTCCGGACGGAAGAAGCACGTCGTCCGGACAGGTGATGCTTGTCTGTCTGATGTCCGGAAGGAGTGACACGTCGTCCGGACGGATGGAACAGTAGACAGATGGGCGTCTGGACGGCTGACAAGGAACTTTGTAATTCTTCTTACTTCACTCTGAAAAGTGGAATCCCTGTTTGCCGCATCATTACACATAAGTGATTTTGTCCAAACACAGAATAGGGCCAAAATACTAACAAACTCCCCATTTGGCCATTCTGGGACAAAAATCACTTGACCGGTTTGGAAATACATTCCCGGTCCAAAATAAAAATTACTCCCCCTTTTTGTCACAAAGGGACAAAGGGTAAACAAAGTAATAAAACAACCAACTGAATTAAAAATTACTCCCCCTAACGGTCTCAGAAAGACCCGGGAAACAGAGTAATATAAGTTCAACAGTTATAATAAACAACAAATTGTCTCAGAATAATAAAACAAAATAAAAAGTCAACAAAAAGACACGAGGGAATCAAACATCCTCTGCCATAGGTGTAGCTCCGGGAGTCCGACGGGCAGCCTTTGGTGCAGCAGCCTCATCATCACTGCTCTCTGGATGATGGACATGGAGACACTCCTGAAGGTCCAAGTGGGTCTGCTACACCCTTTTGCTGATTGACCGCATTTCCAGCTGCATGGAGGACACGGACTGCTGCATGGAGGACATCGACACCTGCATATTGCTCATCCCCCCTGAAGAGTAGCAAGAGCCTCCATAATCTGAGAAAAATTTACCTCCGGCTCAGATGGTGGGATAGTGTGAGAGGATGAAGCTACGTCCGGAAAACCAACATGCATCGCAGCAGGTATATCCTCATCAGACTCCTCTCTCCGTAGCTGCGCATTTGACTTTAGCGAAGTCTGTTTGCTGAGGGGCAGTTGCATCTTCATCCTAGGCTCTCCATTTACATTGATACCGGCAGTACCCTCATCACGAGCCTCGAGAATGACTCCCAGAATATGCTTGCAGAGACACAAAGGAAGGCGAAAGTGAACAGCATAGACAAACTGGGCCTTCTTCAATATCAGATTACTGCGCCTGGTAACCGGCCACAGATTGTGCAAAATAATTTTGGCCAACATACGATGAGCTGGACCTAGAGGACCAATCTTGATGGAGGTCGGATGCTCCTCACCTTGCGGAGCAGCATGGAAAAACTCTCGGAGCTCATCCATAGAGGGAGGAAGCACTACCTCGTTGAATGGACTGGCAGGTAGATAGAGAACAGGTACTCCGATAAACTGGCTGATGATCTGGGGATCAACAGTGATTATGTGTCCGTCAACAGTGGACAGCAGTATCGTCCCACGCTTATCATCCTGAGCAACCTCCAAGTTCGCATAAAAGAGTTGGACTAGCCTGGTGAGGACGATGCAGGCACAGGTAGAGAGGTAGGTCCACTGATAATGCTGGATAGTCTCATGGATACTGTTCAGCGAACGCACCATGATATCTACACGGACCACGTTCCGTTCAGCAATAACAGTCCGGTCCATAATCTTCGCTTGAATTTCATTTTGCTCTGCTTTTGTCCTCTGACGGACCTGGCGCTGGGAACTGATGGCAGACATGATTCTGCAAAAAGAAAACCACCAAGAATATTCCAGAAATAATCCAAAAAGAATCTTGTTAGTTTAGCAAAAATTTTGGCAGAATAACAGCAGTAAGAGGACTATCATAAAATTTAGACAAAAATTATCACAGTCCTACAAATAATCCCAACATGGTATAAGCATCTCAAACTTTCAATAACACTCCTAATCAAATATTGAAATTCTAACAGTGTAAGAACTGAGAAGAATAGGACAAGAAAAATACCTGAAGAGTGATTGAGAATGCAAAGAGACACACAGGGATGATATTACTCCAAAAACACCAAAGAAAGTTACTCACAAAAAGCCAAAAGGTGGATTTGGTGGGGTATGAGGGAGAGAATGACCGATTCTGGGCAATTTATAGCCGCTGTGGGTCACCCGTCCGGACGGAGTTTTCCAGACGTCCGGACTCGTGGGCCTCGGGAACGTGCGTAACGGTCATGCTCGTCCGGACGTACAACAAGACTTGTCCGGACGACGAGGCACTGCACATGTCCGGACTTCCAGAGAATACCGTCTGGACTCCAAGGAATACCGTCTGGACGCTCCATACTGAAACACCAGAAAAATTGAGAAAAATTTACAGAGATCAAATTTTCTCAAGTCATTGTCAGAATACGCATACATAATCAACTGATAACACAATCAGAACGCATCTAAAAAATAAACAGAGATATAAAAGGAAGTTGAGATTTCGGTTGGCACAAATAATTTTTCTTGATCATATAAAAATCAAATAGGTAACTCAATTGAAGCAATGCGTGTGTGTGTGGAGACTCTTTTCCCACCAGGTAAGACTTTCCAAGACATGACAAATAGCAACTAGATTTTCTAGACATGAGAGAAAATCAAAGACAGATTAGCCAAAAGTCAAACCTTATAACTTGCTAGGGCCTAGACACCCTCATCTGATACACTCCCCCTAAGATGCAGCACATATTTTGTTTTACTTGTACCATATAGGACAAGATAAACTTTTACTTGCTCATAGAGGGCAAGGTAATTTTAAGCACATAAGCAGTGATTAAATAGATTTAAAGCACAAACCTTTTAAGAATTACAGCTCGAATCTTATGGTACTGCAAACTGTAGGGAGTGCCAGAGTTTATAGATGCTAGGTTCAACTAGCCTGTGGTCAATTTGGCCATCTTATCAAGGGCTTCTTCTCTTATCCAAAATTTCCAAAAGCAAAGAGTCGGAGAAGGAAAGATGTACCTTTAGGGGAGTCCAGGATAGTGCACTTTTTCATTACTTGAAGAAAGAAGCTATCCTACTTTTGCATAAACAGGAAAAACACTTGGCCAATATAGTCAAAACTCTCAATTATATCTAAGCAAATTTAATCAATGCAAAACGAATTAAGATGTTAGGCAAGAATGCATGCAATATCTAATAAGCCAAGAGAAAAAAAAATCCTGCAAATTCTCCCCAAATTTTTTTTTTTTTTTATTATTATTAAAATAAAACAACAACAAGCAATATGGAAAAAAAATAACATCATATGCTAAGGCACGATCAAACCTGTGTACGCTCAATGATGCCATTACAGAAAAATAGTCGCTCGACCTGCTTTTTCTGTCTTCCCCAAAAATACCTGCAAAGTTTTCTCAAGAAAACACAAGGGGGCAAACATAACTTGTTCCTAGAATGAATAAAATATAATAAATACAATGAGCAATCAAACCTGATGCCATAGGATTAGGAACAGAATCCAAGGCATGAACACCCGAACCTGCTAGGTGCGTCGGTTCCCCCTCTTGGGGTAACTGTCCTTCTCAGCCCAAGTCTGCCTTCCAGTAGGTGGTTGCTGACAAGACTGCATCATCCACTCCATCATGTTTTGCATCCAAACAGGAGGCTCACCGGAGTATTGCTCTTGAGGCCTTCTCAATTGCCTAGGTTTGCTCTTGTAAGTGCCACTCTGATTGGCTGGTACAAACCGCTGTTGAGGCCGCTGACATTGAGGAGCATGAAACCAAGGGGCTTGGAACTGATGTCTTGGTGCTTGTCCCAATGGTGCTTGATAGGATGCCTGATGCCAAGGAGTCTGATGCTGAGCTGCAGGTACAGTGCCATACTGAGCTTGTCTAGGCACTTCTTTCTTGGCTTTGGCCTTTTGTGCTTTCAAGAGGGAGCATTGAGGCCGTATATGCCCACTGAGACCGCATTGATGGAAAATAGGAGGTCTTCTGATGGAATGAGGCTGCTGAGTGCCTAGAACATCATCATTGACCTTTCCCTTCTGTTTATCTTCAATAACTGGAGGAAGCTCTGGGACTGTAGGAGGCACAAACACAGTGTTTGATAAGAAGGAATATCAGAAGAGGAAGCTACATACCCGAGACCAGTCTTGTCATGTTGGCTCTTCTGGATGGACAGCATACGAGTCAACTTCTCATCAGTGACTCTCTCTAGCTGGAGGTGTGTCTCAAGTAGCTTTTCCTCGAACTCCTGTATCTTGAGCAGCAGTGAACTCTTCTCAATATGCAGACTATTCAGATCATTAACTTCTTGCTTTCGGCCTTCCCTCAGCTTCTCAAACTCTTTGTAGAGAGTTTTGTATGCTTCCTTGAGCTCTACCTCATTCTCACTATGCTCCAAATAGTATGAGTCTTCTTCTTCAATATAAAGGGCCACAAAAGCCAGAAATTTGTCAAACTCTAGAGCATCTTCTTCGGACTCATCACTAAGAGTCACATTGTAAGCCTTCCCCTTGCCCTTCTTGAGATTCCCGCAATCGGCCCGGATATGCCCATAGCCTGAGCATTCAAAACATCGTGGTCCTCTGGGATCTTTCTCATCCTCTGGTTCAGCTTCTCTGAGGGGTTTCTTGGCTTTTTCAGAAAACTTCTTCTTGAACCGATCATCTTTCATTAGACTTCTAAAATTTTTGGCAAGCATTGCCACAGCCTTTTCTTCATCCTCAGATTCTTCTTCAGAGGAGGCTTCTACCTTCTTCTTGGAAGCCTTAAGAGCAATGGTCTTTAATTTCTTGACCGGGGGTAGAGACAGCTCATATGTTTGAAGAGATCCAACCAGCTCTTTAATCTTCATTTCTTCAAGATCCTTGCTTTCCTCAATAGTCGTTACTTTAATCCTGAAACGCACGGGCAAAGATCTGAGAATTTTTCGGATGAGTTTTACATCCGAGATAGGTTTCCCAAGACTCACCACGTAGTTCCTTAGGTCACTTATTTTGGAGTAAAACTCTCCAAATGTCTCTTCCTCTAACATCTTAATTTCTTCAAATTTTGAAATCAACATCTGAAGTTTGGCAGATTTTACAAGTTTTGTGCTTTCATATGTTGTTTCCAAAATTGCCATGCTGCTTTGGCCGATTCGCAATTTGAAATTTAAGCGAATTCAGATGGAGACAGTGCTTGGCATAGAGCATGGAGGGCTTTGTCATTTGAAAGATGAGCGTTCTTTTGAGGGACTAGTTCAGGTCCTGTATCATCTGGTTTAGTCCAACCAGTCTCAACAATACCCCAACAGTCAATAGATTTCAAAAAGAAACGCATACGTGCCTTCCAATAGCCATAGTTCGAGCCATCAAAGGCAGGAACATAATTAAGAGTTTGAGACATAATAAAGATAGAAGTCAAATATAAAAACACTCAAGAAATTAATCTTCTCAGAGTGTACCAAGCTCTGATACCAATTAAAAAATTGAAATGACTTCTAAAATTAAAGTGTGTGCATAAGTGTCAACAAAAATTAAAGCACAGCGAAAAGTAAATGACACAGAAAAACCACTTTGGGGCAGCCAAACCCAGGAATTCCACTATTCAGAAGACAAAGCTAGATACTAGACAGTAACACTCACATGTACCAATGCAGTGGTCGTACCTTGATCTCTAACGTGTAACCCAACAGGAACGCTTCCCAACCAGGTTCACCTACCTGAAGGGGTCTTCAATGGAACTCCTTACCTTAGAGCCGACCTCTAAGATAGACTTCGGTTTGCAGCACAGCACACTTGAAAAACGGCTTCAGAGGAGATATCACGTCTCTGAGCTCTAATGGAATTCACACCGAATTCTTGTAGCTCTAAGTGCCCAAGGACCCCTATTTATAGGTTGGGGGTCAGAATGGGCGTCAGGCAAATTTTGAAGTTGAACACGCAGTTTCCATATCTGATGCGCGTGAGTCCGGACCATGAGGGGAAGACGTCCGGACGGTTGAAGTCGAATCGGCAGTTACCATATACGAAGCACTAGCGTCCGGACCACAGCTCTCAGATGTCCGGACGGTTCATTTTGAACTGCGATTCTTGCCTTACGGAGATACACGTCCGGACGGGGTACCACATCGTCCGGACGGTTGATTGATCTTCCCTTTCTTGAACTTGGAAAGAATCAGTGAACCATTCGAGAACTGATAGGCGTCCAGATGTGCTGCTGAAACGTCCGGACGGATCAAACTGGCACAGAAGCTTCTAGATACGATGTAGGTGTGTGGACGGAAGAAGCACGTCGTCCGGACAGGTGATGCTTGTCTGTCTGATGTCCTTACAGGGTGACACGTCATCCGGACGGATGGAACAGTAAACAGATGGGCGTCCGGACGGGATGACACATCGTTCGAATGGCTGACAGGGAACTTTGTAATTCTTCTTACTTCACTCTGAAAAGTGGAATCCCTGTTTGCCGCATCATTACACATAAGTGATTTTGTGCAAACACAGAATAGGGCCAAAATACTAACGCATCTTTACACATAAGTGATTTTGTCCAAACACAGATGAGGCCAAAATACTAACAAACTCCCCCTTTGGCTATTCTGGGACAAAAATCACTTGACCGGTTTGGAAATACAATCCCGGTCCAAAAATTAAAATTACTCCCCATTTTTGTCACAAAGGGACAAATGGTAAAACAGAGTAATAAAAACCAACTATCATAAAAATTACTCCCCCTAACAGTCTCAGAAGGATACTGGAAACAAAGTAATATAAGTCAACCAGTTTTACAAACAAAAAGGAAGGAAAACATCAAGCTGAATGGAAAGAAGAAAAAAAAAAAAGCATGGATAGGTCCATCACAAGTATAAGAGCACGCGCATGTATCCCTGTCTTGAGAAATTAGACACAAAGCATGTCAAAATTATTCAAACATACAGTTGATAGACAAAAAATAAGATAGGCACAGATTCCCTTGCAACTCGAGTACGGAAAGTAGCACTATTTGCTCATGCAATGTGTAGGTGTGTGAAGACTTTACCCATAAGGTATGACTTTTAATATTTTGACCAATAGCAACCAAATTTTCTTAGACAAGAGAGAAAATAAATGGAAGATAAGCCAAAAGTCAAACCGCACTAGGGCCTAGCCACCCTCATCTGATACACTCCCCCTGCGATGCAGCACCTAAGTGATTTACTTGTACCATGAAGGACAACATAAATGTTTTACTTGCATGTAAAGGGCAAGGCATAAAGAAAATGTAGCACATAAGCAATGAATATATACTATAAAGCATAGATTTCATATGATGAACTGCTTGTTTCTTATGGTGCTGCAAACTATAGGAAATGCCAGAGTTTATAGGTGCTAGGTTCAACTAGCATGTGGTCAATTTGGTCATCGTATCAAAAACTTCTTCTCTTATCCAGAATTTCTAGAAACAAAAAGGTCAAAGAAGGAAAGATGTACCTTATAGGAGAGTCATAGATAGTGCACATTTTTCATCGCATGAGGAAAAGAAGCTATCAATCAAAGCAAGTGAGCAGGAAACCTTTCCATATATCAGATTTGTGTTCTCAACCATATGTAAGAATAATTCATCAATGCATAGTGAACTAATATACCAAGTAAAATGCATGAGAGAGCTGACATACCTTAGAAGGGACCAACCTGCTAATTTATTTATTTATTTTAAAAGCAACATCATGCTGGCAAGAAGCTTATCCCAGCATGAGACATCATGTCTAGGACATGGCACAAACACCAATGGCTTTTCGAAGGGACTCAAACCTGCTACCATCTAGAGGTTTGGTAAGAATATCAGCCAATTGGTTTTCAGTAGGGATGAATGAGAGTGAGACTACCTCGGATTCTACAAGATCACGTAAGAAGTGATGTCTGATGTCGATGTGCTTGGTCCGAGCATGCTGAACAGGGTTCTTGAAGATATTGATAGCAGTTAGGGCTGGCAAAACGGGTACCCGACACGACCCGTTTACGACCCGTTTAGACCCGCGACCCGTTTAAGCTAGACCCAAACACGACCCGTTTATGTTAACGGGTCGGGGCTCCAGACACGACACGAACACGATAATTTCACGGGTCACCCGACACGACCCGTGAAACCCGTTTAACATAATGGGTCGAAACGGGTCGACACGACCCGACACGACCCGTTTGGAAATAGGAAAAAAGAAAGGAAAAAGAACAAGTGAAAAAGAAGACCCATGTTGATAATTCACCACCTCTGTTTTCCAATACCTATTTTACCACAATCCCCACTCTCTCTCAGTCTCTCTTTACAGTTTACACAAACCATTTCATAGATTAAAATGGCAAACACTTTTTTTTTTTTTTTTTTTTCTGTTCTATGCATAAATAAAATGAGATCACTTAATTACAAAAGAAAATTACTATAAAATCAAATAATCAAATCATTTCATGTCAAAATACTATAAAAATGGAAATCCAACCATCAACATACCGGCAGCACCGACATCAGTGGAAGAGAGAGAGATAGAGCGGCAGAGAATGGGGAGAACGATGGCAGTCGACTTTTCCCCAACCTATACAAGGTGCTGGTCTCGATCTCGCTTGGTGGTGCCTCTCTCGATGATTGTTGACTCAACATTGATTTCATGCTTGAGCCCTTCCTCCATCCATCGAGTCAAGTAATTTGCTATTGGAGAAATTTCTGCTGCGTATCTCATGCCATGCTTCTTCTTTCTCCAAATCGGTTCCTAGTGTCAGTCGGCAGCGAGTGTGAGCGGAGAGCAGAGACTAGAGAGGCTGAGAGAGAGAGAGCGTCGACTCGAGCGGCCGAGCGGGTCCAGCCTCCAGGCTGCAGCGGGACTGCAGGAGGAAGAAGAAGGGACGGTGGCGGCGGCGCGGCGCAGAGCTGAAGATGAAGAAAATGGAAGAAGAAGAGGAAGGGCGGCGGACTCGGGCGGAGTTGATTCGGCTGAACTGCTGAAGGAAAAAGTGAACAACCGAAAAAGAAAAGTTAGGGTTTTTAGTTTTGATTCTTTTGATTTTTGAACTTTTGTGTTTTGTGACTTTTGTCCCTTTGTGACTCTGTGAGTTTGTGTTTCGAATTTTCAGCTAAATCATAAAATAGTATTCGGCTATTGCCATTTGCCGCTATTCCCAATTTTTTTACACCTTTTTTTTTAAATAAATAAATAATTAAAAAAAAAAAAAAAGATAATCGTGTCTAGCGGGTCACCCGCGGGTGACCCGCCACCCGACCCGCCAGACTGAGTTAAACGGGTCATAAACGGGTAGACCCGTTTATGACCCAAACCCGTTTAAGGTAGACCCAAACCCGCTAATTTCGTGTCGTGTTCGTGTCGGATTATCGGGTCGTGTCAAAATTGCCAGCCCTAGATAGCACTAGTATTATCACAGTTGATAATCATAGTATCTTGAGAGAATCCGTAGTCCCCCAGCAATGTCTTCATCCACACTAATTAGGTACAGCAGCTACCCGCAGCAATATACTCAGCCTCAGCAGTGGAGAGAGATATGGAGGCTTGTTTCTTGCTCGTCCATGCAACAAGATTGTTCCCCACATAGAAACATCCTCCCGAGGTGCTCTTTCGATCATCAGCATTTCCAGCCCAATCTGCATCAGAGTATCCTGTAACAACAAGGTTTGTTTCTCTAGAATACCAAATGCCATAAGAAAGGGTATCATTGACATACCTGATGATACGCTTTACTGCAGTGAGGTGAGATTCCTTAGGATTGGCCTGAAAATGAGCACATACTCCCACACTAAAAGTAATGTCTGGCCGGCTGGCTGTAAGATACAGGAGGCTCCCTATCATACTCCGGTAAAGGGATGGATCAACAGATTTGCCTGGAAGATCACTACTAATCTTGACACTGGTACTCATGGGAGTACGGGCACGACTCTTCCCATCCAAACCAAACCGCTTGACTAGATCTTTAGCATATTTTGACTGAGAGATGAAAATCCCTTCAGTAGTTTGCTTGACTTGAAGGCCAAGAAAGTAGTTCAGCTCTCCAATCATGCTCATCTCAAATTCCTGCTTCATTTCCTCAGAGAACTCATGGGCAAGAGAGTCTAAATTAGCTTCAAAAATGATGTCATCAACATAAATTTGAGCGATGAGTTTGTGAGTACCTTGTTTCCTGATAAGCAGGGTTCGATCAGCTTGTCCCCTTGTGAATCCCTTAGCCAGGAGATAAGTGGTGAGACGCTTATACCATGCTCGAGGGGCCTGCTTAATCCCATATAATGCCTTCTTCAGTTTGTACACATGATGGGGATGATGAGGGTCTTGAAAGCCCTTTAGTTGCTCTACATAAACTTATTCTTGAAGAATACCATTCGGAAAAGCACTCTTTACGTCCATCTGGTATAACTTGAACCCAAGATGACAAGCAATGGAGAGAAGAATTCTAATGGATTCTAACCTGGCAACTGGAGCAAAGGTTTCATCAAAGTCTATTCCCTCTATCTGAGTATATCCCTGAGCAACAAGGCGAGCTTTATTCCTAACTACAGTGCCATTCTCATCTGTTTTATTCTTGAAGATCCACTTAGTGCCAATGATGTTATGTTCAGCAGGACAGGGAACCAAGGTCCAAACATCATTTCTAGTGAATTGATGGAGCTCATCGTGCATGGCAGACACCCAAACTTCATCATGTAGAGCTTCATCAACTTTCTTGGGGTCTGACTGAGCAAGGTAGCAGCTGTAGGAAAATTGATTGGCTACTTCACTGTTAGGCTGAATGACCCTGCTTCTTAGCCTATGCCCTTCATTTATGGTTTCAAGGAGCTACTGAGGAGGATGATTGTGCTTTACCCATGCTTGCTTAGGCTGATTAGCAGAAATATCCTCATCTTTGGAAGTACAAGAGGTGGTGTCCGAAGCTATGGGGAAGAGGGAGGCTCATCTGGAGACACGTTTGGAGAGGACTTAATAATGTCAGTTGGAGCTGTTGAAACATCAACTGAATCAAGTTGATTTTCCTCCCTGCTGATGGGTCTCTGAATTTCTTCATCATCAATGACTACATTTATAGATTCCATCACAGTCTCTGTTCTTTTATTGAATACCCTGTAGGCACGCCTGTTTGTGGCATATCCCAAGAATATACCTCCATCACTCTTGGTATCAAACTTCCCCATATTCTCCCTGTCGCGAAGTATATAACATTCACTTCCAAAAGTTTTGAAGTACTTTACCATGGGTTTTTTACCTCGCCAAATCTCATAGGGAGTCTTGTTTGTCTCAGGCCTCAGGTAGACCCTGTTGATGATATGATAGCAGTGTTTACAGCTTCCCCCCAGAAGTATTGAGCAAGATTCTTTAAGTGGATCATCACACGAGCCATCTCCTGAATTACTCTGTTCTTCCGTTCAACAACTCCATTCTGTTGAGGAGTGATAGGTGAAGAAAATTCCTGCTTGATTCCATACGAGAGACAGAATTCATCGAACTTCGAATTTTCAAATTCTCTTCCATGATCACTGCGGATTCTCATAATCTGGCAATTTTGCTCAACCTGAATCTTCTTGAATAAGTGCTGAGCTGTATCAAAAGCATCAGATTTTTCCCGAATAGGAATAGCCCAAGTATATCAAGAGAAGTCATCAACAATAACCAGAATATACTTTTTCCCACCTAGACTAGCAGTTCTAGTGGAACCCATGAGATCCATGTGCAGTAATTCTAAGTTTCTGGAAGTTTGAATACCTGAGGTCTTCTTATGGGCAACATGAGTTTGTTTCCATAGTTGACAACAACCACAGATTCCCTTTCCAGTCTTCTCCATTTTGGGCAGACCTTTAACCACATCTTTGCCTGCAATTTTCAGCATATCTGAGAAATTTAGATGCCCTAACCTTTGGTGCCACAGCTCACTGTCATCTATGGTTACTTTGTTGCAGAAGATCTGAGGATCTGTAGTCAACCCAGAAAGACCATAGCAATTATCAGTAGTTCTTTCTCCTCCCATGAGACATTTTCCACTGCTGTCAAATATATTACACTCATTCTTAGAGAATTGCACCACCAGATCATTATCACAAAACTGGCTGATGCTGAGGAGATTCACCTTGAGCCCCTCCACATATAAAGCTTCCTGAGATGTTCCGAGGCCTAGAATGTCGATGATCCCTTTTCCAATGACTTTAGATTGGCTCCCATCTCCATAGGTGATCCGTCCACCTTTGCCCATCTGAACTTCTTTTAGTAAAGTCTTATCACCTGTCATGTGTTTAGAACAGCCACTATCCAAATACCACAAACAAGTATCAAGAATTTTTAGTGCAGTATGAGAAACTAAACATAGATTGTCTTCCTTTTTAATCCAGACTTGTTTAGTAGCTTTTTAATTATTAACCAGGACAGATCTTTGCTCATTAGGGGTGAGGTATGCTAACTTCTCACTAATGAGTTTAACTTGATCATTTAGCATCTTGACTTGCTCTACAAAACCTGGTTCATCTTTTCTAGGGACAAGGGTTTTGTTCCAAGGTTTCTGAGACCTAAGTTGAAAACAATCTGGACGAATATGACCAATAATACCACTGTGATGACATGTAGGTACATATTGATTTTCCCTTTTTCCCTTAGATTGAGTATGACTATGAGACATGATAGGCTTAACAAACATGGTTCTATGAATAGACATATCATGAGAAACAAAAGCAACTTTATCCATACTCAAATTAGGCATAATAGAAGTAAAAAACAAACACTCAAGAAATTAATCTTCTCAGAGTGTACCAAGCTCTGATACCAATTGAAAATTGAAATTGACTTCTAAAAATAATGTGTGTGCAACAAGTGTCAACAAAAATTAAGTACAGCGAAAAGTAAAAGACACAGATTTTTGTTGACGAAGTGGAAACTCAATCAAGAGCAAAACCACTCCGGGGTAGCCAAACCCAGGAATTCCACTATTCAGAAGACGAAGCTAGATACAAGATAGTAACACTCACATGTACCGATGCAGTGGTCGTACCTTGCTCTCTGACGTGTAACCCAACACGAAAGCTTCCCAACCAGGTCTCCTACCTGAAGGAGTCTTCAATGGAATTCCTTACCTTAGAGCCGACCTCTAAGATAGACTTCAGTTGTAGCGCAGCACACTTGAAACGGCGTCAGAGGGATCTTGAACTTCTCTAAGCTCTTGTGGAATTCAATACCGAATTCTTGCAGTTCTCAATGCCCAGGGGCCTTTATTTATAGGCTGAGGTGCAGAATGGGCGACTGCTGTAATATGTACGGATGCCATCCGGATGGTGAACTTGGGCCGTTCGGACGGAAAAATGTGCGACAGGATTTTCCAAAAATTTCTCTGAAAATCTTTTCTGTTTAAGAGCCGCGTCGGGACGGTGAGACACTGACGTCCGGACGGTCGGACGTCCGCTGCAAGTAATTTCCATATAAGGCTTAGCGCGTCCTGACCAAGGGGGATGAACATCCGGACGACAATTCTTCAACACGAAATTTCCATATTTGCTATGCGTGTGTCCGGACCAAGAGAGGCAGAAGCCCAGACGGTTGAAGTCGAATCGGCAATTTCCTTAACTGATGAGCGCGCGTCCGGACCAATGCTGACTGACATCCGGACGGTGACATTTGAATTGCGATTCTTGCCTTATTTATGATCGCGTCCGGACGGGAAACCACATCGTCCGGACGGTTGAAGTCGATCTTCCCATATACTGAACTTGGAAAGAATCTGAAGCTGATCTATCACTGATAGACGTCTCGACAGGCTGCTGAGAGGTTCGGACGGATGCAAGCTGGAACAGAAGCTTCTCGACACAGTGTAGGGTCCGGACGGAAAAGATACGTCGTCTGGACAGATGATACTGGTCTGTCTAGCGTCCAGTCGTGATGAACCTGTCGTTCGGACGGATGGAACAGTGGACAGATGGGCGTCCGGACGGGATGACACGTCGTCCGGACGGCTAACAGGGAATCTGAAATCTTCTATCTTTTTTGCAGTGCAGAGTCTTCTGAAAATGCTCTAACAAGTGGAATCCCTTTTTACAGCATCTTTACACAAAAGTGATTTTGTCCAAACACAGAATGAGGCCAAAATACTAACAACCTCCATGGAAGAAAGTTTTTTTGCGGATTCCAATACAACTCTTTCAGAGTTTACACCTGAGGTAGAAACATCTTAACATGTAGATGACATAGAACATGAGGACTACCCACCTTCTCCATGTACATTCATGGTTGAGGAGCCCTTACAGGACAGCGTACGTACGTCGTCAAATACGGCTGGTGGGTTTGTAGAGTCTCTTAATGATGATCTTGATTCTACGATATTGGCACAAGAGATTGAGAGGGAACGAGCTCGGTCTCAAGAGTCTGAGAGTGAACGAACTCCCTCACAAGAGTTTGAGAGGGAACAAGCTCCCAATACTGGTATACAATTGGATAGTCGACAAGTTCGTACGATAGGTATATATGTTACACTTGATATATATGTAGTCTAGGCTCCAAATATTTTACTTGATTATGCTGCAAGAATGTGTATATTTTATTTAAATTATATACACATATAATATTTTTATTTTTATTTTTTATTTTTCATCTATTAAATTTAAATACAGATACTGATAACAATTTTCACATCAGAGATGTTGGCTCTCCAGTTGCCCTTTGGACAATACCTGCTTGCGAGGAGGTGGTCATCGATTTTAATGCGACGTGGCAGCCAGTTGGCACGAGTGGCCTGAAATTTAGCCGGCTAGGAGCGAAATACATTCGGAGTGGGAAGTTTGTGGGGCTAGGCGCCCCAAACTGGAGGAAGATACCGCCTCAGGCTAAGGAGGACTTGTGGGCGACCCTAATGATATGTAAAGCAAGTTATTTACAAATTTATTGCGTTGAACATATATTACAACATGTACATAGTATATAAATGTTTTTTTATTATTATTATTTTATATCATGCCTGATGCACCGATGAATGAGATCAAACGGATAGCAATGACTTACTTCGGGCATAAGCGAAAAAATTTCAAGTATAGGGTGAAGAAGGCTATAAATACACAAGCCAATGATACTCACGAGAGAATTATTAAGTCGACACCCAACATCACAGAGTTCGATGCTGAGGACATAGAGATAGCCATCGACACATGGCAGACTCCGGAAGATAAGGTAATTATATCAACAAATGTCATTATTTTTAAAGTACGTATCTTTAAACTTTCAACAATGCATGATACTTTATTTGTTTATAACAATTGCGTAGGCAAGGGCTAAGAGGAATAGACAAATATCCAAAAGCGTCAATAAGATATTTCACACATCTGGCTCGAAGAGTTACGCCAGAGTTGGGAAAGAGCTGGTACATTGATTTCATTCAAAATAATATATATATATAATTATTTATTCACAAGATTCATGTCACTAGTTGATGACCATTTTGTTAGGTAGAGATTTATTTTTGGTGGTAAATATAGAAGTTCTTGTTGAATTCATGTTTGCACATTCAGGTCTTGTTTGATTTTTGTATATTGTTTATTTTCGTAGGAGATATCAAAGTAGAAGCCACCCACCCGAGCTGAAGTTTTTGTGGCGACTCACACAAAAAAGGATGGGACGCCCAGCACACAAGCGGCTGGAGAGACGATTGTAAGTGCTTAACTTAGTGATCTTATTTGTGTGTTGTTGAATATCATATAATAAAGTAGTATAAGTATTTATTCCGAAGCAAATAAGTGTCTAATAATTAACACATTTAATATATATATGTCAGGAAAAGTTGAAGGAGCTGATGACAGATGACACTGCAAGTACGAACCCTGTATCTCCACAGGGTTCAATACTATGGGCCGAAGATGATGCTCTTGTAAGGGCAATGGGGAGAGTAGAACATTCGGGCCATGTTCGTGGAATGGGGGTTGGCCCACTACCAGTTAGACCCATTTCTCGATCATCTGCGTCACGCTTGACTCAAGAAGCTGCATTTAATACTCAAATGAATGAAATGATGAAAAAGTGGGAGGAAGAGAAGAGAATATCGGATGAGCAAAGAGAGGAAGAGAGGAGAAGAGCGGACGAAGAAAGGAAAAGACCGGAAAAAGAGAGGAGAATCGCGGATGAAGATAGGAGAAGAGCGGACGAAGAGAGGAAACAAACTAATGAAAGAATTGCAAAACAGGATCAAATGATGGAAAAGATGCAGAAGATGTTTGACAATCTTGCTAGAGCCAATGCATCACTTCTAGCCAACGCTTCATCTGCGTCACTGATGAGTGCAAAATATTGTATATTTGGACCCCTTAATTTGCATTTACTAAACCGTTAGCTTTATTATTTTCTAATTTTTTTGTTAGTTTTTGTGTTTTAGTATTTTGCAGGTCATTGAGAGAAAACAATAGCTTTAAGGTGAAAAATGCAAAGTTTGAAAGAATGCACACATTGAGAAGACCTAGATGATGTGGTTATGCTTAACCAAGTCAAGGAAAGGACTAAATTGGAATTTCTCTAATTTGAGTCAAAATTGAATTAGAATTCAGATTCTGCACATGTCATAGTATTTTAGCCATAACTTTCCACTCAAGTATTGGACTAAGGTGAAATCAGCAGTGTTAGAAAGCTAACTCAAAATTATACAAATCATTATGAAATATGATTTTACTTATTCGGACGTCTGCTATGCCAAAAGTGTTCCGCAATATAAGAACGCAAATCTGGACGAATCCTATTCTGATTTGTACTATGATTGCTTCTAAATTTGACTAGGAGATTGAAGTCCGAATTTTCTAGAAATTATAGGGCTTCTAGGGTTTGTTTTCTCCCTATAAATGTCTCTATGCCTTAAGAAGAAGAGGGGGAAGCTAGTGACCATAAATATTTTCTTTTTAGTTTAGTTTTTTATTTAGGGTAGGTTTTATTTTCAATAATCATGTGTAGCTAGATTTTCAACTAAGGTTGAGGATGAAGCCTCACCATTGAAGAGAAAAAATATTTTAAAGTAAGTTTATACTATCCGATTTTACGAGTTTTTGATTTCTACTTGTTCTACTTCAATTATTGAGATGATTCTTGGATATCTATTGTGATTTACGGATACATGTGATGATTCTTGGATATCTATTGTGATTTACGGATACATGTGATGATTCTTGGATATCTATTGTGATTTGTGTAAAGAACGGATTTATTGAATGATTTTATGATTTTATGAAGCATAGTAGAAAATACATAAAATTTGTATGGTGAGAACTTCAGATGTGTATTGATGAACATGAAAATATGTTGTTATGATTTGGTGGGTGTGGATTCTAAAACCTTAGTATCTTTTCTTTTGTTTTATTTTACTTTATTTAGTTTATGTTTTCTTTTTTATCAAGAATCAAATTCTCAAGTTTTTGGAACTAGGTTAAGATTTAAATAGTTTAAACATACATTTGTTTTTCGAAAACACAATTTCCTCTGGGATTAGCCTCGTACTTGCAATCCATTAACTGCAAATGATTCGTGCACTTGCGAGTATAATTAAAATTCACATCAAGTTTTTGACACCGTTGCTGAGGAGTTGTTTGATTTTTGAAAACAATTTTTTTTCTAAATTGATTTTATCTTTCTACTAGTTATAATTAGGATTTCTTATTTGCAATATGCTTTTGTTATTCATATTTCTATAAAATAAAAATAATAATAATAATAAAAAAAGGATTTTTTTTTTCTTTTCTTTGTTTTGCTTGTTATTTTCTTTTATTGTTATTTTTTTAAAAAAAAAATTATTGATGTTTTATGTGGGATATTTGCATGTTAAAAAATGAGAGTGAAACATGGATTTTTCTTATGATAATTATAACAATTTTCTGCACAATATGTTTCGCCTAGTGATAGGACATCTACTCCTACCAACTACACTCACAATTTCTACCCACATGAACCATGTTCATATTGTTTCAATCATTATCATCATGTTAGTGATTGTCTAGAATTTAAATAATTTTCTAATTTATCTTGTGAACAAATGAACATAAATTTCTCCAACCTAGGGTTTGATTTTAATTCCAATTTTTACAACTTGGATTGGAGCAACCATCTTGATTTCTCGTGCCAAGCTCAAGCCATGAGAAATTACGCTTTCCAATACCATGAACTGCACGATCCTGAATATCTGCAGCTCGATCATCAATCTTCCCATCATTCAACCTATAATTATCCGGCACAAGAATTATCATTTGAAGACACACTCAAAGCTTTCATACAAGAAAGCACCCAGAATATACAAGAGCTTAACCAGAATATACAAGAGCTCCAAAAGGTCACCATGAGCAATAGCTAGAATCTACAAGAGCTTAAGCAGTTCACACATCAAGCTTTTGCCAAGATGGAAGGACAAATCGATTATCTGGTTGTTGAACTCAACATAATAGAGGAAGAAGAGCTTCAAAGTCAGCTGATGGCTCAAGGGCACTACATGATTGATGAAGATGATACTAGCAATTCTTGTCATGAGCATGTCCCTAACACCACCATACTCTATAGTGAGGAAATTGTGGATGACAATGAGGAGGTAGAAAAAGATGAGCAAATTGAGCACAAAGAGCAAGTTGAGCATAAAGAGAAAATTGAGCCCCCAACACATACAAGTTTGTCCAATGACAAGGAAGTGAGTACTGAAGCTCATTCCTTCATCATTGTCCCTCTTGAGCACATCATGAATCCAAAGCTTCAATTCTTCAATGTCTCAAAGAGCCATCGTATGCCAAGATTCTCAAGGATTTATGCAGACCAGTGCACAAATCTAGGAATCATCGTCCCAAGAAAATATTTTCAAGCAAGCAAGTTGGCTACCTAAGATGGCGAAACACCCTCCCAAAGTGCTATCAAATTTTAAAGAAGAAAGGGTGGAAGGGATTAGTTGGACATTCAAATGATCAGGGCAGGTATGGTAATTCTTTTTTTATTTTATTTTTTGCATTTAATTTCTGAGTTCTTTTTACTTTTTTGTTTAATTTCTTGTTATTTTATTTTTGTTTCTGACAGCAATTATCCTTTGGATGTTTGGTTCTATAAGAAAATATTGTTGTTAGTTTTGTTGACAGGTGTTTCGGTGTTTAAGTTTGGGGAATGCCTTGGGCTTTTCCACACCTTGATGTTTCCTTACTTCTGGTAATGTAATTCTATACTACACATTGAGGGCAATGTGTAATTCAAGTTTGGAGGTATGGAAAAACACTTTGTCTATTTGTTTGTTTGTTTAATTGGATTTTTGTTCCAAAAAAAAAATTGTGTTATGTTGTTGATTAAGTATGATTATCACAAGCACATTAACATTGGTTCTGTGAGGTATGAGATTTGAATTGAGGAGTGTGTGTGTCTTGAGATTTGTAAGATGATTTGTTGATGAAACCTTGGCTTAAATTCAGAAAAATGAAAAAAAGAAAAAGAAAAAGAAAGAATAATAATAATAATATCATCAGTTTGAGTTCTCATTGAGTAATTAAGCCATTAGGGATGTTTCTACATCTAGTGCCCTAAAACCATATGGTTTGGGAGTCACTGGCCCAACACTCATTACATAGGTGAATTAAAAAGCTTAAGGGAGTTAGGCATTGCACAGCCTACACGCACACACACACACACACACAAAAAGAAAAACATATATAAAATAAAAGAAAATAAAACAAAAGAAAAATACTATACCTTTTGGAATCCACACCCACCAAATCATAGAAACATATTCTCATGTTCATCAATACATATCCGAAGTTCTCACCATACAAATCTTATGTATGTTATACTATGCTTCAAAAAATCATTAAATCATTCAATGAATCTGTTCTTTGCACAAATCACAAAAGATATCCTGGTTAAACCAAATCATCAAATGTATCCGTAGAACAAAACGCAATGAATATCCAATGTTTTGATAAATAAAAACCCAAGCACTCAATTTAAATGAAACCATCTCAAATCATTACATGTATCTGTAAATCACAATAGATATCCAAGAATCATCTCAATAATTGAATTGAAGAAGAACAATTAGAAATCAAAAACACATAATGTAACGCCCAAGAAATAAATAAATTACTTAAAATAAGAATGTATTGAAATATTAGATAAATAAAAGTTTAGTTAATGCATGAATGTAAGAATATGTTTTTGGTATGTGAATATGCACATGTGAGAATATTAGACTTAATTGGCCTATGTAGAAATGTGTATATATGTAGATGTGTTTAATTAATCCATGCATGAGGTTCTAATTATATGATGAGCTATATATATATATTTATGTGACCAACCAGATTAAGAAACATGTACTAAGATGATGACATTAGAGCACCGGTTTTCTAGCTTAGTGAACTAGGTGGGAAATATGAAATGTGTGGGTATTTTGAAGTGTGAACCAGCAACACAGATCCTATAAACTCCAGATCAAATGAAAACAAATCAGGCCATGTAATAGGTTCGGTAGTTTGGAATAAATCAGAATGCATAATTGAGGGATACAAGGGTTTTAGAAGCTGAAAGTTACTGAGTGAACAGTAACTGGATGCTTAGCTGGAAATGATATTTTTGTTTAGTAATCATCAACACTAATGGGATATTTTGGAGTGAAAATGAGATGGAAAGTGAGTGAGAGAGGATTCCTAGTTCGGATGAAATTAGGAGATGGTTAGTTAGCTTAATTAGTTAGGATTCAGATTATGGTTAAAGGAGATAAGAGATATTTAAGAAATCTAATGATGATTTTATCCTAAACCCAGCCTTCACCGAACACCTGGTTGCTCCCTAACCATAGATCATTTTTCTTGAAGAAATCTGGACCCCTCATGTTCTCTATAGATATGAGATTAAGCTTCAGCCATTATTCAAGAAAAACATCACCGAACTCCATTTCTACATTAGACATCCTGCAACATTCCTACTTTCGGATAGAACAGAAAAACCAGAATTGAAATCATCCCCCTCATTGCCGTTTCTGTTATCAAAACGTGGAGAAGAGCTTAGAAAGTCATACACATCTTTTCCTCCTTGTAACATTAACCAACCAGTAGCAAGTCAACCAAAAAAATGCAACTTCAGCTCTCTGTTTTTCTTACACTTCCGGTCACTCTTGTTGTTTGGAGTTCTTGAGAGCAAGTGTAACACCTTGTGCTTGTCCCTCCGTGGTGTATTCCATATCCAACAGAAAAATGAACCAAGGAGCTCAGTTTCAGTTCATTCCTCACACCTTCGGACAGTAACCTTTGAAGAGACAAAGAAGAGTTCAACTTGAGTCACAACCCAACCTGGGATTTTCGGACAGCAGCTCTTGGTTTTCACCTCCAGCAATAGGTCCTCTATTTAGCTAGTTGAACAAAGGAAATCTCCTCTTTCTCACCTTATAATCATGTCCTTACTTGTCCTTCTTTTTATATGGATGCTAGTGACCTTTGGATTCGGTTGACAGCAGCAAAAAGAGATAAGGGCAGAACTTGTTTCATCCAAGCAGAACCGGGTAAGCTTCCTAAAGGTAGAAGGATAACATGATAAGTATATAGGTAGATAGATGTTTAGATGGAGAAGAGATAAGCATGATTTGTTGTATGTATATATATGTATTTGTACATAACAGAATCGGTAGTAATATATGTATATTTATACAAAACAGAACCAGAAAAATGATGTGTTTATGCTGTGAGATAAACTGAACCTGTTTGCTAAGAACTGACCGTGTAAAGTGTGAATGGTTATAGATGTGTGATGTGGATATATATATATAGTGCTGAAACAGAAACATAAAAAGGTGTGTGTGCTGTGCGTACTGTGATGAAACAGAAGAAACAGAATAAAAAGGTGTGTGTGTGCTGTCATGCATGCAGTGAAATCCGTGTGTGCTGTGTGTGTGTGTCCAGGTGGATGTTTCAAGTGCAAGGTGCTGTATGTGGGAGTGTGATAGGTGAACAGGTGCTGTTTTTATGATAAAAGTGTACCAATATAGTGGAAGTATAAAATATATATATATATATGCACTTAGACATGAAAAACCGTAGGTGTGAATGTGTAAAAAATGTATGGGATTAAGTGCTCATGCTGATGCTGTCTAACAAAAGTGTGTGGATTGTGATTTTGCTGTCAAAGAAAAAGTGAACGTGTGTGAAAAGTGAGGGGCAGATCTGTGGTTTAGATTAGTGACAGAAACCAATAGAAAAACAGTGAAGGAAAATAAAAGGAGACTAAGAGAAACACATGGGTAGAAATAAAAATTGCTTATTCGGGTTAGTGCAGAAAAGTGGAAAAAAAATCTGTACCAAAAGGGAGTCAAATTTGTAAACAATGACTATAGAGTGTAGGATATAAAAGTTAATCAAATGGGAAGACCATGGGATGCTTACTTAAGCACTAAAAATAATAATATAGTCACCTATGTATATGTATACTCTTGATGTGAATATATGGAAACTATATATATAATTTCTGCTGTTATATGTATATATCTATAGGTATTGTACACAACATGGAATATATATGTATACCTATATATTGTAGTGTCAAATACAAGAAATTATAGATTCCAAATATAGTGTTAAAAAGAAATGTATATATATATATATATAATCTCTTTTGTTAGTATAAAAAAATGATAAGGTTACAAACGAAAATGTGGTTATTAAAATATCCAAACAATTAATGGTTCCATGTACTTAAGGACTAGGAGAGATGATTATAAATGATAATTTTCTTAGCACTATTTACTAATTTCATATTTCATGAATATAACCCTGCAGTTGATATTTTTGTGGACCCTGTGGAAGCGAAGGACTGTAAGTATAAATTACTTACTGAGGGTAGCACTGGATTTCAATAATGTTGTGTTTATGTTTTATTTTAATTGGATGTGTGTGACTGATTATTGCATACTGTTAATAATCAACTTATTAATATTGGGCGCGACGTCTCCCAAAGGTTCAAGATGGTAAATGTGCCTGAAACCGGAAACAATAATAATCACATTGATTGGGACGGCTTTCAAAGTACTAGAGGAGGGAGGTCTCCGACAGTGCGAAAATAAGTTAATTAAAATGTAATGTAGAGGGGACGGCCTCGAGAAAGACGTTGACCGGGGGGACGGCCCTTATAAGAGAGGAGTGCAATGACTATATTAAACTGTTAAACTTTGCATGAAAATTATCACTACATCATTATGTCATATCTCTGTTCCTTAAATAATGCATAAACCATTATGTTGTTGAATGACAGTTAGCTCACTTATGGAACTATGGGATTGTGGCTATAACCACCTTCTCATAGATGACTGTGCAGGCACAGACACTGACGAGTATCAGGATTATCAGGAGCCTTGTGATGATCCTGGTTTCATAGATGAGACTGTCTAAAGTCTCCTTTTTGTGATAGACTCGCTGAACAGTTTATCTTCCATGTCGTTATTAGGTTTTATTTTATGTACTTTCTAGACATCTTATGCTTTATTTTATGGTTTGTAATATGACTACTATTACATAGGACGTGAGCCGTGGTGGCCCTTATGTTATTGCTTTTGTGTGTATTTATTTGTAAGACCTTTTATTATTATTTTAATGTAAGTTGAGGTATTTCAGTTAAAGCTCTATATGTGTTGAAAGGGAATTGTCCCTATCGGTTTAAAAAAAAAAAGAAAGAAAAAAAAAGATATTCGTATTTTCCGCTGCGAGATTTATCGCCTCTGAAAGGTTAATGACACGTGATTATCCAGATATAATTACTTACGCTCTTTTGTAAAAAGCGGGTCGTTACACATAAAATCAGATAGTATAAACTTACATGAAAATATTGTTGCTCTTCAATGGTGAGGCTTCATTGAATGATCTAAAGATTTTTTGAAGCATAGTAGAACATACAAAAGATTTGTATGGTGAGGAAATTGTGGATGACAATGAGAAAGTAGAAAAAGATGAGCAAATTGAGCACAGAGAGCAAGTTGAGCATAAAGAGAAAATTGAGCCCCCCAACATATACAAGTCTGTCCAATGACAAGGAAGTGAGTACTTAAGCTCATTCCTTCATCATTTTCCCTCTTGAGACACATCGTGAATCCAAAGCTTCAATTCTTCAATGTCTCAAAGAGCCATCGTATGCCAAGATTCCTCAAGGATTTATGCAGAGAAGTGTACAAATCTAGGAATCATCGTCCCATGAAAATATTTTCAAGCAAGCAAGTTGGCTACCTAAGATGGCGAAACATCCTCCCAGAGTGCTATCAAATTTTAAAGAAGAAAGGGTGGAAGGGATTGGTTGGACATCCAAATGATCGGGGCAAGTATGGTAATTCTTTTTTTCTTTTCTTTTTTTCTACATTTAATTTTTGAGTTCTTTTTACTTTTTCATTTAATTTCTTGTTATTTTATTTTCGTTTCTGATAGCAATTAACCTTTTGATGTTTGGTTCTAAAAGAAAATATTTTTGTTAGTTTTGTTGACAGGTATTTTGGTGTTTAAGTTTGGGGACACCCTGGCCTTTTTCACACCTTGATGTTTCCTTACTTCTGGTAATGTATTTCTATACTACACATTGAGGACAACGTGTAATTCAAGTTTGAGGGTATGGAAAAACAATCTGTCTATTATTTTGTTTGAAATTGACTTCTAAAAGAAAGTGTGTGCAACAAGTGTCAACAATAATCAAGCACAGCGGAAAATAAAAGACATATAGTTTTTGTTGACGAAGTGGAAACTCAATTAAGAGAAAACCACTCCAAGGCAGCCAAACCCAGGAATTCCACTATTCAGAAGACGAAGCTAGATACAAGATAGTAACACTCACATTAACCCGATGCAGTGGTCGTACCTTGATCTCTGACCTGTAACCCAACACGAACGCTTCCCGACCAGGTCTCCTACCTGAAGGGGTCTTCAATGGAATTCCTTACCTTAGAGCCGACCTCTAAGATAGACTTCAGTTGTAGCGCTGCACACTTGAAACGGCTTCAGAGGGATCTTGAACTTCTCTGAGCTCTTGTGGAATTCAATACCGAATTCTTGCAGTTCTCAATGCCCAGGGGCCTCTATTTATAGGATGAGGTGTAGAATGGGCAACTGCTGTAATATGTACGGATACCATCCGGACGAACAACTGTGCGACAGGATTTTCTGAAAATTTCACTGAAAATCTTTCCTGTTTAAGAGCTGCGTCCGGACGATGAGACACTGACGTCTGAACGGTCGCACGTCTGCTGCAAGTAATTTCCTTATAAGGCTTAGCGCGTCCGGACCAAGGGGCATGAACGTCTGGACGGCAATTCTTCAACACGCAATTTCCATATCTGCTATGCGTGCATCCGGACCAAGAGAGGCAGACGTCCGGACGGTGACATTTGAATTGCGATTCTTGCCTTAAGGAGACATACGTTCGGATGGGATACCACATCGTTCGGACGGTTGATCAATCGTCCCTTTATTGGAACTTGGAAAGAATCTGAGACTGTTCGAGTACTGAGAGGCGTCCGGATGGGCTGCTAAGATGTCCAGACGGATGCAAGCTAGAATAGAAGTTTCTCGATACAGTGTAGGGTCTGGACGGAAAAGATAAATTGTCCGGACGTATGATGCTGGTCTGTTTGGAGTCCGGTCGGGATGAACACGTCATCTGGACAGATGGAACAGTGGACAGATGCGCGTCTGGACGGGATGACACGTCGTCCGGAAGGCTGATAGGGAAACTGAAATCTTCTATCTTTTTCGCAGTGTAGAGTCTTCTGAAAATGCTCTGACAAGTGGAATCCCTGTTTACAGCATCTTTACACAAAAGTGATTTGGTCCAAACACAAAATGAGGCCAAAATACTAACAAACTCCCCCTTTGGCCATTCCTCATCTCAAATTCCTGCTTCATTTCCTCAGAGAACTCATGGGCAAAAGAGTCTAAAGTGGCTCCAAAAATGATGTCATCAACATAAATTTGAGCGATGAGTTTGTGAGTACCTTGTTGCCTGATAAACAGGGTTCAATCAGCTTGTCCCCTTGTGAACCCCCTTAGCCAGGAGATAAGTGGTGAGACCCTCATACCATGCTCGAGGGGCCTGCTTAAGCCCATATAATGCCTTCTTCAGTTTGTACACAGGATGGGGATGATGAGGGTCTTGAAAGCCCTTTGGTTGTTCTTCGTAAACTTATTCTTGAAGAATCCCGTTCAGAAAAGCACTCTTTACGTCCATCTGGTATAGCTTGAACCCAAGATGACAAGCAATGGAGAGAAGAATTCTGATGGATTCTAACTTGGCAACTGGAGCAAAGGTTTCATCGAAGTCTATTCCCTCTATCTGAGTATATCCCTGAGCAACAAGGCGAGCTTTATTCCTGACCACAGTGCCATGCTCATCTGTTTTATTCTTGAAGATCCACTTAATGCCAATGATGTTATGTTCAGCAGGACGGGGAACCAAGGTCCAAACATCATTTCTGGTGAATTGATGGAGCTCATCGTGCATGGCAGACACCCATCCTTCATCCTGTAGAGCTTCATCAACTTTCTTGGGTTCTGACTGAGCAAGGTAGCAGCTATAGGAAACTTGATTGGCTACTTCACTGTTGGGCTGAATGACCCTGCTTCTTAGCCTATGCCCTTCATTTATGGTTCCGAGGAGCTGCTGAGGAGGATGATTGTGCTTTACCCATGCTTGCTTAGGCTGATTAGCGGAAATATCCTCATCTTCGGAAGTACAAGAAGTGGTGTCCGAAGCTGTGGGAGAGGGAGATTTCTCTGGAGACATGTTTGGAGAAGATTTAGTACAATCTGTTTGAGCTGGCTCTATTGTATTGAGCTGACTTTCTTCACTGCTACTTGGTCTCTCATCTTCTTCATCATCAACAACCACGTTTATGGATTCCATCACAGTCTCTGTCCTTTTATTGAAGACCCTGTAGGCACAAATATTTGTGGAGTATCCCAGGAATATACCTTCATCACTCTTGGAATCAAACTTCCTCAGATTCTCCCTGTCACGAAGGATATAGCATTTACTTCCAAAAGTTTTGAAATACTTTACAGTGGGTTTCTTACCTCGCCAAATTTCATAGGGAGTCTTGTTTGTTTCAGGCCTCAAGTATACTCTGTTGATGATGTGGCATGCAGTATTAACTGCTTCTCCCCAGAAATGTTGAGCAAGATTCCTTGAGTGGATCATCACACGAGCCATCTCTTGAATAACCCTGTTCTTTCTTTCAACAACTCCATTTTGCTGTGGAGTGATTGGAGAGGAAAATTCCTGCTTGATTCTGTATGAGAGACAGAATTCTTCGAATTTGGAATTTTCAAATTCTCTTCCATGATCACTGCGGATTCTCATAATCTGGCGGTTTTGCTCAACCTGAATCTTCTTGAATAACTGTTGAGCTGCATCAAAAGCATCAGATTTTTCCCGAAGGGGGATAGCCCAAGAGTATCGAGAGAAATCATCCACACTAACCAGAATATATCTTTTCCCACCCAGACATGCAGTTCTAGTGGGACCCATGAGATCCATGTGCAGCAATTCTAAATTTTTTGAAGTATGAATACCTGAGGTCTTTTTATGGGCTGCCCGAATCTGTTTCCCCAGTTGACAAGCACCACAGATTCCTTTTCCAGTCTTCTCCATTTTGGGTAGATCTTTAACAATTTCTCTGCCAGCAATTTTTAACATATCTGAGAAATTTAAGTGTCCTAACCTTCGATGCCACAGCTCACTGTCATCTATGGTTGCTTTATTGCAGAAGATCTGAGGCTCTGTAGTGAGACCAGGAAGACCATAACAGTTGTCAGCAGTTCTTTCTCCCCCCATAAGCCATCTGCCACTGCTGTCAAATATATTGCATTCCTTTTTGGAGAATTGCACCACCAAGTCATTGTCACGAAATTGGCTGATGCTGAGAAGATTTGCCTTGAGCCCTTCTACGTACAAAGCTTCATGGGATGCCCCGGGCCCCCTTTATAAAAGATTCCTTTTCCAATAACTTTGGATTGACTCCCATCTCCATAGGTGATCCGTCCACCTTTGCCCATCTGTACTTCTTTCAGTAATGTCTTGTCACCTGTCATGTGCTTAGAACAACCACTATCCAAATACCACAAACAAGTATCAAGAATTTTCAGTGCAGTATGAGAAACTAAACACAAATTATCTTCCTTTTTGACCCAGACTTGTTTGGAAGTTTTCTTATGATTATTTACCAGGACAGATCTTTGCTCATTAGGGGTGAGGCATGCTAACTTCTCACTAATGAGATTAACTTGATCACTTAACATTTTGACTTGTTCTGTAAAACCTGGTTCATCTTTTCTAGGGGCAAGAGTGTTGTTCCTAGGTTTTTGGGACCTAATCTGGAAACAATTAGGGCGTATATGACCAGTAACACCACAGTGATGACAGGTAGGTATAGACTGATTTACCCCTTTACTCCCACAGATAGATTGAGTATGAGATATAATAGGCTTAACAAACATGGTTCTATGAACAGACATATCATGAGAAACAGAAGCAACTTTATGCATACTCAAATTAGACATTATAGAAGTAAAAGATATAACACTCAAGAAATTTAATCTTCTCAGAGTGTACCAAGCTCTGATACCAATTGAAAATTGAAATTGACTTCTAAAAGAAAGTGTGTGCAACAAGTGTCAACAATAATCAAGCACAGCGGAAAATAAAAGACACATAGTTTTTGTTGACGAAGTGAAAACTCAATTAAGAGGAAAACCACTCAGGGGCAGCCAAACCCAGGAATTCCACTATTCAGAAGACAAAGCTAGATACAAGATAGTAACACTCACATTAACCCGATCCAGTGGTCGTACCTTGCTCTCTGACGTGTAACCCAACACAAACGCTTCCCAACCAGGTCTCCTACCTGAAGGGGTCTTCAATGGAATTCCTTACCTTAGAGCCGACCTCTAAGATAGACTTCAGTTGTAGCGCAGCACACTTGAAACGGCTTCAGAGGGATCTTGAACTTCTCTAAGCTCTTGTGGAATTCAATACCGAATTCTTGCAGTTCTCAATGCCCAAGGGCCTCTATTTATAGGCTGAGGTACAGAATGGGCGACTGCTGTAATATGTACGGACGTCTTCCTGACAGTGAATTTGGCCGGTCCGGACAGACAACTGTGCGACAGGATTTTCTGAAAATTTTGCTGAAAATCTTTCCTGTTTAAGAGCCGCGTCCGGACGGTGAGACACTGACGTTCGGACGGTCGCACGTTGGCTGCAAGTAATTCCCTTATAAGGCTTAGCGCGTCCAGACCAAGGGGGATGAACGTCCGGATCGCAATTCTTCAGCACACAATTTCCATATCTGCTATGCGTGCGTCCGGACCAAGAGAGGTAGACTTCCGGACGGTTGAAGTCGAATCGGCAATTTCCTTAACTGATGAGCGCGCGTCCGGACCAATGCTGACTGACGTCCGGACGATGACATTTGAATTGTGATTCTTGCCTTAAGGAGACGCGCGTCAGGACGGGATACCACATCATTTGGACGGTTGATCGGTCTTCCCTTTATTGGAACTTGGAAGGAATCTGAGACTGTTCGAGTACTGAGAGGTGTCCGGACGGGCTGCTGAGATGTCCGGACGGATGCAAGCTGGAACAAAAGTTTCTCGATACAATGTAGGGTCCGGACGGAAAAGATACGTCGTTCGGACGGATGATGTTGGTCTGTCTGGCATCCGGTCGGGATGAACACGTCATCCGGATGGATGGAACAGTGGACAGATGGGCGTCCAGACGGGATGACACGTCGTCCGGATGGCTGACTGGGAAACTGAAATCCTCTATCTTTTTCGCAGTGCAAAGTCTTTTGAAAATGCTCTGACAAGTGGAATTGATGAGTGCCAAAAAGTGCATATTTGGACCCCCTAATTTACATTAGTTAAACCTTTAGCTTTGTTACTTTCTGATGTTTTGGTTAGTTTTAGTGTTTTTGCGTTTTTGCAGGGCAATAAGAGTAAAATGACAATTTTCAAGGCAAAAATACATAGAAAAGCTGGATTTTCTGAAGTGCTGAAAAAGTAGATCGATCGACTTTCAAGTAGATCGATCAAAAAGTAGATCGATCGAATATTAAGTAGATCGATCGAAAAGTAGATCGATCGAATTTAAAGTAGATCAATCGAAAAGTAGATCGATCAATTATAAAGTCGATCGATCGAATTTTTGCGGAGCTGGAATTTCAGAAACCCTAGCTAACTCTATAAATACCATTCTTTTCTCATTTTTAGATGAGGAGGCCGCTTGGGAGCGCCCTAGGCGCCGTTCTCACTGTAGTTTAGGGTTCTTAGTGTTGATTTTGTCTTAGAACTTCAAATCTTTGTAAGTTTCTTTGATTTTAATGCATCCTTGTTGTTTATTTATGCTTTCTTTTGTTATGGGTAGCTGATATTTTCGTTTAGGGTTGAGGATGAAACCTCACCATTGAAGAGAAACTGAGTTTCATGCTTGTTTATGCTATTTGAGTTTATGGGTTTTGATTTCTCATTGTTCTACTTCGATTTTTGAGATGATTTTTTGATATCTCTTGTGATTTCCGGATACAAGTGATGATGTGAAATAGTTTCATTAAATTGATGGCTTGGTTTTTCATCTATCAAAACATTGGATATTCATTGTGTTTCGTTCTACTGATACATTTGATGATTTGGTTTAAACCTGATATCTTTTGTGATTTGTGCAATGAACGGATTCATTGAATGATTTAAATGATTTTTGAAGCAATGTAGAGCATACCTAAGATTTGTATGTGAGAACCTCAAAATATGTGTGATGAGGATGAGATTAGGTTGTTGTGATTTGGTGAGTGTGGATTCCAAAACCCTAGACCCCTTTATTTTCATTATTTTTGTTTATGTTTCATTTTATCAAAAACCCCTAAATTTGGAACTAGGTTAAAATAGGATTAGTTTGAATAGAGATTAATTTTCGCAACACAATTCCCTGTGGATTCGACCTCGCACTTGCATAACGCTATATTGCAAACGATTCGTGCACTTGCGAGTATTATAATTTGCACAACAAGTTTTTGGCGCCGTTGCCGGGGAATTGTTTTGTTTGTGGAAATTGATTTTTGTTTGAATTGATTTTATTTTTCTACTAGTTTAGGTAGATTTTTGTTTCTTGTAATTGTTGTTTTTTTTCTGTTTTACGTTCTGATATAAAAAATAAAAAAAATAAAAAAAAAAAAACAGAAAATTGTTTGTGTTCCTGGTTCTGTTTCTGCTGTTTCTGCACTTTCTGAGTGCCCCGCGAAGTCGATCGATCGAGTCTCAATTCGATCGATCGATTTTCGATCGATCGAGAAAACATTCACCCTACATAAAGTCGATCGATCTAGAAGTAATTCGATCGATCGAACCTTACTTTGATCGTGCGAATTTTCTAAGCAGGAGAAAACCAAAAAATAAAAATCAGCTTGTTTTTAGTTCATTTTTGTTAAATATTTTGTTTCTGTTTTACCTTATTTTATTGTTTGTTTTTGTTTGTTAGTTTATTTTTAATTTTTCAAAAAAAAAAACACTTGGTTCATTTCTGTTGTGGGATATTTGCATGCTATAGGGTGCAAGTGAAGCATGGATTTTTATTTTCATAATTGTAGTGATTTTTCTGCACAAGATGTTTCACCTAGTGGTAGGACACCTGATCCAACCAACTAGCCTCACAATATCTATCCACATGAACCATATTCATATTGCTCTGATCCTTATCATAGTGCTAGTAGTTGTCCCTCCTGGGAACAATTCTGCAATCTGTCTTATGAGCAAATATGAACACCAATCTCTCTAGTCCGGGATTTGATTCAAATTCTAATTTTTACAACCCGGACTGGAGCGACCATCCTGATTTCTCATGGCAAGCTCAAGCCATGAGAAATTGTGCTCCCCAATTTCAGGAACTGCACTATCCTGATTATCCACAGTTTGATAACCAATCTTTCCATCCTTCATCCTACGTTTATCCAGCCTCTTCTTCACAGTCTACTTTGGAAGACACTCTCAAGGTCTTCATGGAGCTCACAGGCCAGGCTATTAGTGACGTGAAGAATGCTACTATGAAAAACACTCAGGCGATTGCCAGGATAGAAGGAAAGCTTGAATATCTGGTTGCTGAAGTCACCAGAATAGAGGAAGAAGAGCTTCAGAGTCAGTTGATGGCTCAAGGGCACTACATGATTGATGAGGATGATGCTAGCCATTTTGATCATGAGCATGTCCCTGCCATCACCATAGTGGAGAGTGAAGAAACTGTGGATAGCATCAGAGGGGAAGGAAGAGAGGAGCACTTTGAGCACACAGCGCCCCCGTTAAATCCAAATTCGTCCAATGACAAGGAAATGAGTACTGAAGCTCATTGCTTCATCATTCCTCCCGAGGGATATCAATTCTTAAAGAAGAAAGGGTGGAAGGGATTGGTTGGACATCCACATGATCGGGGAAGGCGCTGTAAATTTTCTTTTACCTCTTTGTACAGTTGATTTCTTTCATTTTATTTTTATTTCTTTTCATTTTACTTTTATTTCTAACAGCAATTAACCTTTTGATGTGTGTATCTTGTGAGAAAATATTGCTGTTAGTTTTTGTTGACAGGTGTTTTGGTGTTTAAGTTTGGGGGACGCCTTGACCTTTCACACATCGATGTTTCCTTACTTCTGGTAATGTATTTCTACACTACACATTGCGGACAATGTGTAATTCAAGTTTGGGGGTATGGAAAAACACTCTGTCCATTTGTTTGTTTATTTAGTTATTTTTAGTTGTCTTTTTGTTCCTAAAAAAATAAAAATAAAAATAAAAAAATTTGTTGTCAAGTTTGAGTTAAACTGTAACTATGGTTTGCATTTCATCGGCTTGCTTAAGTTTTTGAACACATCATGTCTTTAGGAATCTGATTCTTTTGACTTATTTTTGGGCTAGTAAGATTTCACTTGAGTTGAACTATCACGAGCACGTTAGCATGTAATTTGTGGGGTATGAATTTTTGCTTAATTGTGTATTTGGAGAATTGTTGGAAGACCTATTGATAAATAACCTTGGTTTGCAAGATATTTATATATATTTATAAAAATAAAAAATAAAAAGATCATTTTGAGTTTTTCACTGAGTAACCGGGCCTCTTGCCTCACTAAGCATTGAGTGTTCGCGTCAAAAGGTGAGAATTTCAATTTGGTTAATTATATGGCTAGTTTGGCTTCGTAGCCTTTTTGACTTGAGTAATTAAGCCCTTAGGGATGTTTCTACATCTAGTGCCCTAAGACCATTTGGGTTGGGAGCCACTGGCCCAACACTCGCTACATGGGTCAACTAGAAAGCTTAAGGGAGCCGAGCATTGCATAGCCTACACACAAAAAAAAAAATATTGATAACTAAAATAAAATAAAATAATTTGCATATCTTGCCTTGGTTGTTTCATTTGATAGGGATTCCAATGATTTTTGAGGTACTTATCCTGAGATTAAAATGAAACCTCATAATTGCATGTTGATTTCACTCTACACTTTTGAGAAAATGTGATATCTTTATTGTCCATTAATGAGTGATTTGATGTTGGATCCACTGTTGATGTTTATGATGGGGTTTGTCTTTTTAAGCATGCCAATGACGTATGAACCATGGTTTGGGTAAAACTCTATCTTGTTGACAGCATAGTGTTTGAATGTTTGTGGGTATCATTTCTGGCAAACCCTCACGAAACTTCACTCGTCCACTAGGGAGTCCTAGGGGTTTAAAAGGCTTGTTGCATACGCTAAATGCAATCGTGTTTCCCACGAAAGAGGACATATGTTTCATGCTTTGATTTTTTTTTTTCATTTTGTTTTGCTAAGGGACTAGCAAAATGTAAGTTTGAGGGTATTTGATGAGTGCCAAAAAGTGCATATTTGGACCCCTTAATTTACATTAGTTAAACCTTTAGCTTTGTTACTTTCTGATGTTTTGGTTAGTTTTAGTGTTTTTGCGTTTTGCAGGGCAATAAGTAAAATGACAATTTTCAAGGCAAAAATACATAGAAAAGCTGGATTTTCTGAAGTGCTGAAAAAGTAGATCGATCGACTTTAAAGTAGATCGATCGAATATTAAGTAGATCGATCGAATTTAAAGTAGATCGATCGATTATAAAGTCGATCGATCTAATTTTTGCGGAGCTGGAATTTCAGAAACCCTAGCTAACTCTATAAATACCATTCTTTTCTCATTTTTAGATGAGGAGGCCGCTTGGGAGCGCCCTAGGCGCCGTTCTCACTGTAGTTTAGGGTTCTTAGTGTTGATTTTGTCTTAGAACTTCAAATCTTTGTAAGTTTCTTTGATTTTAATGCATCCTTGTTGTTTATTTATGCTTTCTTTTGTTATGGGTAGCTGATATTTTCGTTTAGGGTTGAGGATGAAACCTCACCATTGAAGAGAAACTGAGTTTCATGCTTGTTTATGCTATTTGAGTTTATGGGTTTTGATTTCTCATTATTCTACTTCGATTTTTGAGATGATTTTTTGATATCTCTTGTGATTTCTGGATACAAGTGATGATGTGAAATAGTTTCATTAAATTGATGGCTTGGTTTTTCATCTATCAAAACATTGGATATTCATTGTGTTTCGTTCTACTGATACATTTGATGATTTGGTTTAAACCTGATATCTTTTGTGATTTGTGCAATGAACGGATTCATTGAATGATTTAAATGATTTTTGAAGCAATGTAGAGCATACCTAAGATTTGTATGTGAGAACCTCAAAATATGTGTGATGAGGATGAGATTAGGTTGTTGTGATTTGGTGAGTGTGGATTCCAAAACCCTAGACCCCTTTATTTTCATTATTTTTGTTTATGTTTCATTTTATCAAAAACCCCTAAATTTGGAACTAGGTTAAAATAGGATTAGTTTGAATAGAGATTAATTTTCGCAACACAATTCCCTGTGGATTCGACCTCGCACTTGCATAACGCTATATTGCAAACGATTCGTGCACTTGCGAGTATTATAATTTGCACAACAAGTTTTTGGCGCCGTTGCCGGTGAATTGTTTTGTTTGTGGAAATTGCATGTTAAAAAATGAGAGTGAAACATGGATTTTTCTTATGATAATTATAACAATTTTTCTACACAGCATGCTTCGCCTAGTGCCTGCTCCTACCAACTACACTCACAATTTCTACCCACATGAACCATTGTCATATTGTTTCAGTCCTTATCATCATGTTAGTGATTGTCTAGAATTTAGACAATTTTCCAATTTATCTTGTGAACAAATGAACATAAATTTCTCCAACCTAGGCTTTAATTTTAATTCCAATTTTTACAACCTGGATTGGAGCAACCATCCTGATTTCTCGTGGCAAGCTCAAGCCATGGGAAATTATGCTCTCCAATACCATGAACTACACCATCCTGAATATCTGCAATTCGATCATCAATCTTCCCATCATTCATCCTACAATTATCCGGCACAAGAATTATCATTGGAAGACACACTCAAAGCTTTCATACAAGAAAGCAACCAGAATATACAAGAGCTTAACCAGAATATACAAGAGCTACAGAAGGTCACCATGAGCAATAGCCAGAATCTACAAGAGCTTAGGTAGTTCACACATTAAGCTTTTTCCAAGATGGAAGGACAAATCGATTATCTGGTTGCTGAACTCAACCGAATAGAGGAAGAAGAGCTTCAAAGTCAGCTGATGGCTCAAGGGCATTACATGATTGATGAGGATGATGCTAGCCATTCTTGTCATGAGCATGTCCCTAACACCACCATACTCTAGAGTGAGAAAATTGTGGATGACAATGAGGAGGTAGAAAAAGAGGAGCAAATTGAGCAAAGAGACCAAGTTGAGCATAAAGAGAAAATTAAGCCCCCAACAGATACAAGTTTGTTCAATGACAAGGAAGTGAGTACTGAAGCTCATTTCTTCATCATTGTCCCTCTTGAGACACATCATGAATCCAAAGCTTCAATTTTTCAATGTCTCAAAGAGCCATCGTATGCCAAGATTCTCAAGGATTTATGCAGACAAGCGCACAAATCTAGGAATCATCGTCCCAAGAAAATATTTCCAAGCAAGCAAGTTGGCTACCTAAGATAGCGAAACATCCTCCCAGAGTGCTATCAAATTTTAAAGAAGAAAGGATGGAAGGGATTGGTTGGACATCCAAATGATCGAGGCAGGTATGGTAATAATTTTTTCTTTTTTATTTTCAACACTTAATTTTCGTGTTCTTTTTCCTTCTTTTTTTTTTTTGCTTTTTTTTTTTCAAAAGTAATTAAAATAACAACAAAAATAATAAAGCTAACAGACAGAAATGTCTACCCCACCCCCAAACTAAAATGACACATTGTCCCCAATGTGTACTATAGAAATAAAACGCCGAGAGGTGAAGAAAAACCGGAATGAGAATAGAAAGAACGTCCCCCAAACTTACTTGCAAAAATATTTGTCCTGGAAATCACAACAACAAACAAAACAAAATAAAATGATAAGAAATAAAAGGAAAGATGGGTTGCCTCCCACAAGCGCTAAGTTTACCATCTTTAGCCAGACGCTCTACGGCATATGAGGATCAGAGAGGATAAGTTGGGTCCTCTAAGGGCATTTCTTCAATCTCAAGGATCTTCAACTCCAGAAATGGTTTCAACCGTTGACCATTTACCTTGAAAGTGTCTCCATTCTTTGGATCCTCTATCTTAATGGCTCCATGAGTGAAAACTGTACGAACTACGAATGGTCCAGTCCAACGAGATTTTAGCTTCCCTGGGAATAGATGTAGACGTGAATTGTGTAGGAGGACTTTCTGACCAACTTCAAAAGATCTTCGCAAAATGTTTTGGTCGTGGGCCTTCTATTAGTTTGTGATTGGCCACATTCTGATTGGCCAAAATCACTTCTATGTAAAGATGCTTTTCAACAGGGATTCCACTATTCAGAAGTGTTCCAAAAATTCTGCACTGTTTACAAGTCAGAGATTTTGGTTCCCTGCCAGCCGTCCGGACGACGTGTCATCCCGTCTGGACACTCACCTGTCCATAGTTCCAGCCGTCCGGACGACGTGCCATACCATCCGAATGCCCAACAGACCAAAGCCTCATCCGACCGGACGACGTGGATTTACCATCCGGACCCTCCTCTGTATTGAGAAGCTTCTGTTCCAGCTTGCATCCGTCCGGACGTCTCAGCAGCCCGTCCAGACGACTCTCAGTGATCGACTAGCTTCAGATTTCTTTTCAAGTTCAAATAAGGGAAGATTACTGCAACCGTCCGGACAACGTGGATTCCCGTCCGGACGTGCTCACCCATAAGGCAAGAATCGTAATTCAAACTCAACCGTCCGGACGTCAGTCTGCCATGGTCCGGAGGTCAGTCTGCCCTGGTCTGGATGCGCGAAGCCTTAGTAAGGAAACAACTTGCAGTGGACGTACGACCGTCTGGACGACAGTGCCTTACCGTCCGCACGCGGCTCTCAAACAAAAAAGATTTTCAGCAAATTGCACAGTTGTCCGTCGGGACGGCACCCATATTTATCAAAGTAGTCACCCATTTGAACCCTCAGCCTATAAATAGAGTCCCCTAGGCTTTAAGAACTGCAAGAATTCGGTATTGAATTCCACTAGAGCTTTGAGAGTTATTTTGTGAGGTTATTGAGCTGATTTGTTCTCTCTAGAGCCATTATTGTGTGTGTTGTTGCTGTGCTTAAACTAAAGTCTATCTTAGGGGTTGGTCCTAAGGTAAAGGTTTCCATTGAAGACCCCTTCAGGTAGAAGACCTAGTTGGGAGGCGTTCATGTTGGGTTACACGTTAGAGAGCAAGGTACAACCACTGCATCAGGGGTATGCGAGTGTTACTATCTTGTATCTAGTCTTGTCTTCTAAATAGTGGATATCCTGGGTTTGGTTGCCCCGTAGTGATTTTTTTCATCTTGAGTTTCCACTTCGCTAACAAAAATCCTTGTGCTATTTATTTTCCGCAAGATGAGTACCAAATTTTGTATATTTGGACCCCTTGATTTACATTAGTTATACCTTTAGCTATTTTCTGATGTTTTTGTTAGTTTTTGTTCTTTTGTGTTTTATAGGTCAATAAGAGAGGAATGGAAAAATTTCATGTGGAAATGCTTGGAAATTCGGAAGTCCTGAAAAGTCGATCGATCGAACTTAAAAGTCGATCAATCGAAATTTTCCCCGAAGTCGATCGATCGAACACCCAATCAGGAGCTTCTCCATGACAAAAAGCAATTCTCCCTCTGATTTTTGCAGCAGAACACGCTGGTTTCGTGACCTTGGTTGTCTCTAGCAAGAGAGGAACCCTAGAGGGGGTTAGAAGAGTCATTTTACATGGGTTTCTAATCCTAATTTCCTTCTATAAAGCCATAGCCATGCCTCCTTGTTGGGAGAGTTCTGAGAGCAGTAGATAGGTTTAATTTCGTGCATTTTGTAGTTTATTTCAGTAGCTCTTTTCTTTAGACTTTTGTCTTTGTAAAGCTTTTCTTCAACTTTCATGTTTGTTCTTCAAGTTTTTGTGGTGTTCTTAGTCATGGGAGGCTAGAACTCTCAACTAAGGTTGAGGATGAAACCTCTCCATTGATGACACTTACAATCTTGTAGTCCTACTTGCACATTTAATGCTATATCATTATGTTATTCAAGTTCCATTCATTTAATGCTTTATCTTTTGCAATGAATGTGGTTAGTGGTAGAAATAGGACATTTAATGTGTTTCAACCGATGGATACATTGTTTTATCGGTTTGAAAGATGATATCCATTGTGATTTATTCTTTGAATGGATACAATGGATGATTTGATTTCAAATGGGTACTCTTTGTGATTTATCTTTGAGTTGGATTCATTTAATAGTTCTAAGGTTGATGGTTAAGAGACTTGAATGACACCCTAAGCTTAATGTTCTTTGGATGTTCAAGTGGAAACCAAGAGTGTGAGTTGTTGGAGATGGTTTGGTGAATTCCTTAGCCTTAGTCCCTTTTTACATATTTCATTTCTTCCTCTTTACTTAGCATTTTTGGTGCATGTTTAACCCTCAAACTCTTGGAACTAGGTTAGAATGAGGTTGATTAAGCAAGACACTGATTTTTGACCATTTTCCTGTGGATTCGACCTCGCACTTGCACACACTATATTGTAAACGATTTGTGCACTTGCGAGTACTCTTTAAAACTCACAACACCGCATTGTTAATTTTTGTTAACACTTTGTGCACACACACACTTTTATTTATTTTAGAAGTCAATTCCATTTTTCACCTTCTTCATCTAAGTTTTATACAGCTTGACAGAGTCGTAAGCATCATTTCGCAGCTCCTCTAATTCATTGAGCTGGAGCTTCCTTTGAGAACCGGCTTTGGTGAGATTGAAATTCAGCTGCTTGATAGCCCAATATGCTTGACGCTCCAATTCTACAAGTAGATGACAAGCCTTCCCATACAAAAGTCGGTAGGGAGACATGCCAATCGGAGTCTTGAATGCTGTCTGGTATGCCCACAGTGCATCATTGAGTCGTAGAAACCAATCCTTTCTTGTTGGGTTCACCGTCTTCTCTAGTATCCTCTTAATTTCTCTGTTAGATAGCTCAACTTGACCACTTGTCTGAGGATGGTAGGGAGTTGCAACTTTATGCTTGATACCATACTTCTTCATGAGTTGCTCGAAAAATTTATTGCAGAAGTGCTTCCCCCCATCACTGATAATGGCACGTGGTATCCCAAAACGTGCAAACACATTGTCCTTCAGAAATTGCAGCACAACTCTATGATCATAGGTTTTGCAAGCAATGGCCTCCACCCACTTGGAAACATAGTCAACAACCACAAGAATGTAGAGGTACCCATAAGAGTTCAGGAAGGGTCCCATGAAGTTGATGCCCCAGACATCAAAAAGCTCCACAACTAAGATCGGGTTCAATGGCATCATGTTTCTTCTTCCAATACTCCCCAATTTATGGCATCTCTCGCAAGCTGAACAATAGGCATGGGCATCATGAAAAATGGAAGGCCAAGAAAATCCACTTTGAAAAATCTTCACAGCGGTCTTTTTAGAACTAAAGCGGCCTCCACATGCATGATCATGGCAAAAGGATATGACATTTTTCTGGTCACTCTCTGGAATACATCTCTTGATAATCTGATCTGGGCAATATTTGAACAGGTAGGGATCATCCCAAAAAAATGTTTTACCTCTACCAAGAATTTTGATCAGTCGTGCCTGGGCCAATGGGAGGGCCTGGCCGGTGACAAGATAATTCATGATAGCTGCGACCAAGGTGCAGAAGTCTGGGAGATGTGCATCAGTTGTTCATCAGGGAACCTCTCAGCAATTGGCACAGCATCTTCATTGAAGTCCACAATTAGCCTAAATAAGTGGTCTGCTACCACATTTTTGGAACACTTTTTATCCCAACTCTCAATGTCAAATTCTTGCAGGAACAGGATCCACTGGATAAGACGAGATTTAGCATCTTTCTTGGACAACAGATACTTCAAAGCAGCATGATCCGAGTAGACCAATACTTTAGACCCAAGCAAATATGATCTAAACTTATCCAGAGCAAAAACAACAGCTAACAACTCCTTTTCAGTGGTAGAGTAGTTCAACTATGCATCATTCAGAGTCTTGCTGGCATAGTAGATGACATGAGGAAGCTTATCCACTATTTGCCCCAACACGGTTCCCACAACATAATCAGAAGCATCACACATTATCTTGAATGGCACAGTCCAAGTAGGTGGTTGAATGATTGGTATGGAAGTTAAGGTCTTCTTCAGACTTTTAAAGGCTGCATGACACTCTTCATTGAAATCAAAGGGAGCATCTTTTGCAAGCAAGCTGCACGGAGGTCTTGCTATCTTACTGAAGTCCTTGATGAATCTTCTATAGAACCCAACATGGCCTAGAAAGGAGATCAGATCTACCTTGGCTTTGTCAACCTCAATACCTTTGTGGGAAACAACATGCCCCAAAACAATCCTCTCTTTTACCATGAAGTGGCATTTTTCCCAATTTAGAACCAAGTTCTTCTCCTTACATCGTACCAAGACCAAGGTAATATGGTGCAAGCACTCCTCAAATGAAGATCCAAAAACAGAGAAGTCATCCATAAATACCTCAAGGTGAAGTTCAACAATATCTGATAAAATACTAATCATACACCGTTAATCGATCTTCCCTTTATTGGGACTTGGAAAGAATCTGAGACTGTTCGAGTACTGATAGGCGTCCAGACGAGCTGCTGAGATGTCCGGACGGATGCAAGCTGGAACAGAAGCTTCTCGATACAGTGTAGGGTTCGGACGAAAAAGATACGTCGTCCAAACAGATGATGCTGGTCTGTCTGGCGTCCGGTCAGGATGAACACGTCGTCCGGACGGATGGAACAGTGGACAGATGGGAGTCCGGATGGGATGACATGTCGTCCGGACGGCTGACAGGGAATCTGAAATCTTCTATCCTTTTCGCAGTGCAGAGTCTTCTGAAAATGCTCTCACAAGTGGAATCCCTGTTTACAACATCTTTACGCATAAGTGATTTTGTCCAAACACAGAATGAGGCCAAATTACTAACAGTTTCTGTCTTAGGAGTTGAGTCCAACAAGGCGTCAGCTTGCTCAAGTAATGTGTCTAGGTCCATGTCGCCTCCAAATGCAGTAAGGCTCTTTCCCAATTGGTCTTCAATACTTGTCTCGTTGACAGTTTCTTCCACTATCTCTTTTATTGCGCATCCACTTCTGGCCCCTCATAGTCAAATGGCTGCCTGCTAATATCAAAAAATTCAGCTCCACTGTCATATTCCCGAAAGATAACTTCATGACTTCAGTCCTATAGTTGATTAAGGCATTAGTCGTAGCTAAAAAGGGACGCCCTAGTATTACTGGAATCTGAATCTCCACATTCATAACCGGTTTTGTGTCTAAGACGATGAAGTCCACAGGGTAGTAGAACTTATCAACTTTGATCGGAACATCTTCAAACTTTGATCCTTTTTTGGGAGCCGTAAGTCTTTCTGGAAACGGAGCTTTGGGAACAAACTTTTGAGGACTCTCCTTAGCCGTTGGAACAACAGTGTGTGGTCCAAGATCTCTTTCAGTCTTGTCATAGTTTTCCTCATCTTTCGCCGCCTCAATGGTTTCTTTAGGCATGGCCACTTGATTATCCACTTGCCTTCCTGACCTCAAAGTTGTGATGGCTTGCACATGCTTCTGCCCATAAGAAGGGGCGGATGTACTCCCAATAACGAATTGTCCTTTTGGGTTGGGCACTGGTTGACTCGGGAACTTCCCTCTTTCTCTTTCTCCCACTTGATTTACTAAGATGGAAAAAAAATCAAAAAAAATAAAAACCAAAAAAAATAAAAATTAAAAAATTGCTAGTTTGGTCTTACGGCCCTATCCAAGTGTCTGGGGAAGTTCTGGCTAAGAAGGTCTTGGGACTTAAGAGGTCCATGTGAACCCCCTCACTTTCTTGGGAACGAACCTGGGTCCTTGGAGAATTCTATCTACCCCACTTGCATTTTTTTTTTAGTTGAAAAAAAAAAGAAAAGGAAAAAAAAAAGAACTTTTTGATTTAAGCCTTGGTTATTTACATTTGATGAGATTCCTATAAATTTTGAGGTACACAAACTTTGAGAAAAATTGAAACCTCATGAGTCTATGTTAATCTAACTTTGCACTCATTTAAACCTGGGTTGTCTCAATTTTTCACCTATGAGTTGATTGATTTTTGATGTCCTAATGGTGTGAGTGTGATGTTCATCTTGTTAAATTTGCTTATGATGTGTGAACCATGTGTTTGTAAGGAAATCATTGTTTGTCAACAACATAGTGTTTTAAAATGTTTGTGGGTATCATTCCTGGCAAACCCTCACGAGACTTCACTCGTCCTTTAGGGAGTCCTAAGAGTTTAAAAGGCTTGTTGCATACGCTAAATGCAATCGTCTCTCCCACGAAAAAGGATTTATATTACATGCTTTCATTTTATTTTTTTGTTTTGTTTTGCTAAGGGACTAGGAAAATGTAAGTTTGGGTTATTTGATGAGTGCAAAATATTGTATATTTGGACCCCTTAATTTGCATTTACTAAACCTTTAGCTTTATTATTTCCTAATGTTTTTGGTTAGTTTTGGTATTTTAGTATTTTGCAGGTCATCGAGAGAAAACAATAGCTTTAAGGTGAAAAATACAAAGTTTGAAAGAAAACATACTTTGAGAAGACCTAGATGATGTGGTTATGTTTAACCAAGTCAAGGAGAGGACTAAATTGAATTTTCTCTAATTGAAGTCAAAATCGGATTAGAATTCAGATTATGCACATGTCAGAGTAGTTTGGCCATAACTTTCCACTCAAGTCTCAGATTAAGGTGAAATAAGTGGCGTTAGAAATCTAGCTCAAAATTATACAAATCATTATGAAATAGAATTTTCCTAATTCGGACGTCTACTATGCCAAAAGTGTTCTGTAATATAAGAACGCAAATTTGGACGAATCCTATTCTGATTTGTACCATGATTGCTTCTAAATTTGACTAAGAGATTGAAGTCCAATTTTTCTAGAAATTCTAGGGCTTCTAAGGTTTGTTTTCTCCCTATAAATAGACCTCTAAGCCTCAAGAAGAAGAGGGGAGCTAGAGACCAAATATATTTTCTTATTTTTAGTTTAACTTTTCTTTAGGTTAGGTTAATCATGTGTAGCTAGATTTTCAACTAAGGTTGAGGATGAAGCCTCACCATTGAAGAGCAACAAAATATTATTATGTAAGTTTATACTATCCGATTTTATGTGTTTTTTATTTCTAATTGTTCTTCTTCAATTCAGTTATTGAGATGATTCTTTGATATCTATTGTGATTTACGGATACATGTGATGATTTGAGATAGTTTCATTTAAATTGATTGATTGTGTTTTTATTTATCAAAACGTTGGATGTTCATTGTGTTTCATTCTACGGATACATTTGATGATTTGGCTTAAACCGGATATCTTTTATGATTTGTGCAAAGAACGGATTCATTGAATGATTTAATGATTTTTTGAAGCATAGTAGAACATACATAAGATTTGTATGGTTTGAACTTCGGATATGTATTGATGAACATAAGAATATGTTGCTATGATTTGGTGGGTGTAGATTCCAAAACCTTAGTATCTTTTGTTTTGTTTTGTTTTATTTTATTTATGTTTTCTTTTTGTTCACCAAAATCAAACCCTTTTTTGGAACTAGATTAAAATTTAATTAGTTTAGAAACAAAATTGTTCTTCAAAAACACAATTCCCTATGAGATCAACCTTGCACTTGCAATTCATTAACTACAAACGATTCGTGCACTTGCGAGTATATTTAAAATTCACATTAGTCATCCTCATCGTGAGGGTGACATCCACAATAGCCAATCCACCAGGTTAGCTCCAAACATGATTAACTATAATTTTTTTGAGTATATAAAGTTGAAAATATTACGTGTATCATATATATATATATATATATATACACGTGCTCTTGACTCGTGAAAAAGACATCTTGAGTTGTTGTGAATGTAGGTGGAGTACTATTGAATTTTGTAAATGATGTTGGTAACTTTTGTGTTATCGATTGGACTTGATCGGTTTGTGATCATAGGTAACTTATATATTATGTTTTGAAATTACTTATGGTGATATGCCGTTTATGATCGTAGGTAACTTGATCGGTTTGGGGTTGAGTGAAATTATTTATGGTGATATGTTCTTGTATTTGTTTTTGTTTTTTTTTTTTGTTTTTGTTTTAATATCTTGGTCTGTACATTAAGGCATTGTTTTTGTTTTAATGTCTTGATATGAAATTTGGGTTATATATGAGTTTATGTGAATGTTTATGAGTTCATATATGTGAACAATATTCTTGCTATCAGGTATTTAAAAAAATTACAAAAATTAAAAATGCTTTATTTTATTTATTTTTAAATTTTAGAGTCGTTTTAACACTTAAAACGACTCTAAAAACTTTTGAGCCGATTTTGTAAAAGCGGCTCAAAAAGTTTAGAGCCGCTTTATAAAACGGCTCAATAAGGTTTGAACCGTTTTACCAATCGTCTCAAGCCAGTTGGAGGAGCTTTTATTGAACCAGCTCAAACTGTTTTGAGAGGCTTTATAAAAGCAACTTAAAAAGTTTGAGACGCTTTTGAGTAAAGCGACTCGAACCGGTTTGAGCCGCTTTTCTAAAGCGGCTCTAACCGGTTTAAGCCGTTTTTATAAAAGCGGCTCAATTTAGAACCGTTTTATGGAAAAACGGATCAATCCGAGTCTTTAATCCTTGATGTGTGTACCCGTTTTCAAAACGGCTAAAAAAAATATGGTTCAAATTACCCTTTTTAAGGCTTCAAAGGGCTCTAAAAAAGCGACTCAAAACACCTTTTTTTTATAGTGACACTTGCATACTATGTCAAATTTTATTCAATTTATAGAATAAGAATCTTGAAAACTTTTGAAAGAATGTAGCATCAAGCTCTCTCGTGTGAAGAATTTAATTACCTGGCACATCTGTTGTTACTTATGCTCCGTTTGTTTCGGCGTAAAATGATTTCTGGAAAATGATTTCGGCATTTTCCGGTGTTTGGTAGGGGCGAAAATAATAGTCAACCGGAAAATGATTTCTGTTTGACCAAAAATGCTTAGTAAATTTCGGAAAATGATTTACGCTTTTTAAAAGCGTAAATCATTTTCCGAAGATGCCAGACGCAGTCGATCTATTTTAAACGGCACAGTCGACCTTCACGTTAAGCAGCCGACCACCATCGAAATATTGTCGGTATCGGAATCCAACATCCGTAAATGTCGCCGGAATCTGGCGACGGAATCCGGCCACCTTCGCCGGAATCCGGTCAGCCAGATTCCGGCGACCAATCTGGCCGGATTCCGGCCATCTGGCCAGATCTGGCCAGACCGGCCGGATCTGGCCAGACCGGCCGGATTCCGGCCATCTGACCGGATCTGGCCAGAAAGGCCGGATTCCGGCCATCTGGCCGGCCCTGGCCAGGGAGGCCGGATCCCGGCCGGCCCTGGCCAGGGAGGCCGGTTCCCGGCCGGCTGGCAGGACGGATCTGGCCAGATCCGGCCATCCTGCCGGGATCCGGCCTCTCTGGCCAGATCCGGCCAGATGGCCGGAATCCGGCCTTTTGTGCCGGAATCCGGCGAAACTGCCGGAATCCGGCCACTTTCGCCGGAATCCTGCTATCCCAGATTCCGACGAAACTGTCCGGATTCCGGCCTTTATCTCGAATTTTAGTTATATTAGCTGGAATCAGGTGAAAATAGTCAGAATCTAGTCGGTCAGTAACGGAATCTCGTCATCGATGATTTTTATATTATTTTACATTAATATTTTTATGTTGCGAATAAAATTTGATTTTTATAAGTTAATATGATTGAATAAAAATATAAAAAAATATTTGCGATTTTTCGTACGCGCCAAACACTGGAAAATGTTTTCGACGGAAAATGGTTTCCTGAAAAATGACTTCCCTGAAATCATTTTACGACGGAAACCATTTTACGTCGAAACAAACGGAGCATTAGAGGAAAATAAAAAAATTTGACTTTAATTTCTCATTTATCTGTAATTTTTTTTCTTTCTAAAGAATTGTTAGTTGCTTTTAGTTAACTTAATTCTTTTCAAATTTTACTAGTCGAAATTCTTAACTTCAGATATAGGACCCTAAATTTTCATCTAGTGCATGAAAATGCCGTAATATTTTTTTATTTTTAACTTGAGGAATCACGCAAATGCGTTCGGGAGGGAAGTGACAAATAATGTGGTTTTATGCTCATAAGAGAAAAAGATTTGTGGGGCACGCGTATCTTTTTTGGGGGATGGATTATGTTGGCACCCTTTCTTTCTTTTCAAAGCTCCAAGCGTGATTGTTGTTCCGTAACTTCCACCTTGTCATAAACATAGTAACGAGTTTCATAAGGTTGACTAGTTAAGAAACTAATTCATACTTTTTTTCTATTTTCAAGAATCATTTCTTAAAAATCGTCTTCATCCTATTCTTTATCTTGGAAAATGACTCATTTTTATCTTTTCTTTAATCAATCTTTATTTGGTAAAAAAAAAAAAAAGATATTGAAAAAATGTGACTCCTACTAGTGTGTGTAAACAACCAATAACCAAAATATTAAATACAGAATATAACGAATACAGATATTTTGGTGACAAAGTAGAAATTCTTTGTATTAAATAGAAAAATCACTTCGGGATAGCCAAACCCATGAAATTCATCATTCAGAAGAAATAGCTAGTTACAAAGCAGTCGTACTTATATAACCCAATGCAGTAGCCGTATCTTTAACTCCAACACGTACCTATACGTGAACGCCTCTCAACCAAACCACCTATCTGAAAGGTTCTTCAATAGACTCCTTTAATTTAAAGCTCCTCTCTAAACTAGACTTCAATGATTGATCAAATCACACACAATAACTCTAAGAGAGCTAGTAAATATTACAATTTCTGCATAAGTACCCTCTCTTATCACATTGGAACTCAATATTGAATTCTTACAAAAACACATCCAATGAGCCTCTTCAAATAGGCTACATAAATCATAATTCTACTCAAACTTGGATTTACATAGGCGGCGCCCAGACCTTCCTTCTGAGCGTCTGGACGATTGCATAAAGTAGCTCCTCCATCCGCAGTCATCGCATATTCTTCTGGACTCTATGCAAACGGAAACTTACTGACTTTAGTGTCTGCTGGGCCGTTCGGACCTTGAGCTACTGACTTCAGCATCTATTGGGCTATCCAGACCAGTTCTGAACATTGAGTTACTGACTCCATTGTCTACTGTAGCGTTTGGAAATTGGACATTGAGTTTCTGACTTGGGCGTCGAGACCTTGGCAACTAGGCGTCCGGACGGTCTGTAGGGAAACCAACTTTTCTGAGCTGTAAAGTCTCCATAGTATTTCCTTCTCCAGGATGTTTCCTTCTTAGTGATATTATGTGCAGATTTATTCCTTGTTTACCTCTTTCCATATTGAAATAAATCTTCTGCAAATATTCTTCTAGAAACCTCTAGAAATACGGTGTCCCTGTTATGGAAATTCCTGTAAAGGAAATTCCCTGATATAGAAGCATTTTTGCCAAGACAGGATGAGCCAATTAAAATAAACCAACAGAATGATAGGAAAAAGAGATTTTTATCAAGTGAAAGAAAGAGAAATGAATAAGATAGGAAATAAACCTATGTATAGCAATCCTTGGAAGGATTATTGAAGCCCCAGATGGAGTCATAATTTTTTTTTTTGAAAGGGGACAAAGCATGAAGGAAAAATATTTTTTTAAAAATGAGCCAAAACATGAATAAAAATATAGTAAGATTGAAGATTAAATCCATATGGAAAAAATAAAATAGTATCATTTCAATATTAACAAAAAATAAACAAAATAATTGTTTCTTAATATATTTTAATTTTCAACTCAGACACCTATCAAAATAGAACCCGAAATTCTCTCGTAGCAATGCCGCTTCAACTTCTATGTTACTGCTCTTAATGCATTAAAAACTCTTTTGCATTGCTCTTGAAAGCTCTAACTCATGCCTAATTATTTTAATGATAGATTTGCGTTATTGCTCATGACAGATTTGGGTTAAATTTGGATTGTTTATGGTTTGGGTATAAAATAATTTTTGTTATAATAGAAGCAAGGGCAAGCCATTTTCTTTTTTGTTTTTTTCTTTGGCAGGGCCAAGATATTTATATACTAGAGTAAAAATAAAATAAAATAAAAGAGGGGAAGGCCCATGGCCAATAAGGTGATCCCCTCCCTCCGTCTCTTTGACTATAGCATCTCCTTTAAAATGAAGGACGGAAAAAAATAAAAATAAAAAAATTGAAAGTGAATTTAAGATGTGGTTCTTTAAAATTTAAAGAAAATGGTTGTTTAAAGCATCCGATGTGAGGCTCTTAGGTCTTTGATAATTTCTAGCCGCCACCATCATGAAACTGAAGAGAAATTCTTCAAGATGGTGATATAGAAACCACATATCTTTTGTTGGTATCATTTCTCTTTGAAGAACTTGTGAAGCCTAGTGAATTTCCGAAAGGTAGATTGATGTTCAGCAAGAATGTATAGCATATATGGTGGGATTCCAAAAGAATGTTGAAGAGTCATTGGTGGAAGAGAAATGATCCCTACACTCATTTCTCACAACAGCCTCACAACAAGCTGACGTGGCTGGTAATATTTTATTATTTTTTTACAAAAAGAAAAGAAAACAAAACAAAAAAAAATAATTAAAAGGAAAATGTTAGATTTACAACACCAATACAACAATTGTACAACAATCCCTCACATGAGGGTGGGTCCCACATACTGGGGCTTGTTGTGGAGCTATTGTGAGAAATAAATGTAGGGATCATTTCTTATGGTGGAAAGCGTATCACAAACTCAATGCATGGATAGCAGGAGCAAGAGTTGTGGATTGTGGAAACAGGGAATTGAAGGATATTGCAGGGAGAGTCTCATGGACTTGAGTGATCACATTTGTAAGATTTAAGTAAGTTCTTTAAACTAGACAATAAAAAAAAAAAAAAAAGTAATTTTCTTTAGATCTTCTATTTTTTTTATTTTTTTTTTAATATGCGGTGATATTTTTTTTATTATTATTATTATAAGCTTATTTGGAATTGTGTTGGAAAATACAGCTTTTATCTTTAGAAAAAGTCTCATTCTCAAGTTTCTCTTAAAACACAGTTTTGAGTTTGTTTAGAGCGAAAAAAGATCAAAAGGTGCTTTTATATCTTTTTACCTAACGGACTCATTTTTGTTTGGTACATTTTTTTTTCTATTAAAAGTACTTTTTAAGATCAGACTTTAAATAGTCTTGTGAACGTTTTCGGTTTTCGTTTTGAGAAATGCTTGGTCTTATTCTCTTATATATTTTTGTCCAAAAAATTTACAAATCTACGTACTATTTAATATGTGAATCTTGTATATTTAATGATGATTTTTTTTAATAAAAAAAAAACTGTAAAAAAAATAATGTGTAACATATCTCTATATTAATCATGACATGTCTGAAGAATAGTTTGCTATGCATGCCACGTTACTTTATGTCATTTTAGCTAGGATGAAGTAGTCAAATAAAACAAGACTTTGTAGAATATGAAAACAGCAGTATAGTTGTAAAAAATAAAGTATTTAGAAGAATAATGGATTACGCACGCATCTTCCTTACATATATGAAGTTTGAAATAAACATGATTAGGATTACTTTTTTTGAATGCTCGAATTAAAGTGACAAAAACAAAAAGGAGGAAAAGGGGATCCACAGTGGCCAAAAGGTGGGCAATTGTCGGTAGGTGCTGTGGGTTTAGAGCCAACTAGAGGCCAACTGCAGGCCAAGAAGAAGAAAAATATGAACCCAATTGGGCTCAAATTTATTTATTTATTTTTTCTTCGAAACCTACAAGATGGGTTTGGATCTGGTGCATGTAGAAGCACTCTAAGCTTGTGAGCTTGGTTGAAGGATATGATTTGGTGTGGGCAAGTATGTCAAAAAGAGAGCAGGATGTTAGGGCTGTGATCCAATGTGGCGCATACAGGTGAACTCGCGGGTTGTGGTCCGGTGTAACGTTGGTGTAGGTGGAATCACGGGGCTGGGATCCGTTTGACGCACAAAAGCTAGATAGGTGAGCCTTGGCGTGTGGAAGACACGTGCAGTCAATAGAGACGGCGCGTGGCAGCTCCATAGGGCGCATGGTGGCGGTGGTTCGGTAGATCGGCAGTTCCCGATCCTGGATCCATGGTTTTCTTCCTCAGACGGCTGGTGAAGGCCGGGTGAAGTCACATGGAGCGACTATTAAAAACTACTTGCGACGTGTGAGAGCGCGTTGAAGGCCGAATGGATGTGTTCTTGGACATGGGATGATCAATGTCAAATGTGTTTGATGGTGTGACTGTCAAGGTGGTTGGAGGACTATGGTGGCACGTGGCTGAATGTGCAAAATTTTTGAGTGGTGCATGGAAGTGTGTGACAATGACTATGGCGGTGATCTCAGCAACGATGAATTAGTCCGCTTCAGATCTATCGATTGGCATGGCTACTAATGTGATTGGACGACTTTAGAGGTGTGGAGTTTCAAAGGTAGAAACTCTTAGCGGCGAATGGATGCGTGACTGAACTGTTTAAGCCAAGAAAAGATCGCTATGATACCATGTTTAGATTTATGTATAAATCTAAAATAGATTAAAAACAAAATAATAGGGGAAGCGAGAGAGGAAAGAGAGATAAAGAATTTACGTGGTTCGGTTTATGATCTATGTCTATCGAGTAAAGTCTAAATGACTATATTGTGCTCAATAACTTTATTATTTACAATACTTAGGTTCTTATTTATTGTTAAATAAGTCGACATATACAAGTAAACCTAAATCAACTTATACAATGGAACACAAATCGACCTAGACTAAGAAATATAAGTCAATAATTTATATTTAGAATATATTAGAGTATATTTTAACACTACTTAAAAATTATATTATTCATTTTCCTGAAAATTAAGATGTATCCGGTGGTTTCTATAGCCTCTTCAACTCATTCTATTTTATTCGAGATGTATTTAGTGTTATTCTCTTAAAAAAAAAAATTAATTTTTTTTTAAAAAAATCTACTATTAAATTTGTAGAACCTACATGTGGTCTCACAGATTCAATAGTGAATTTGTACATCTCTTTATATAAGATAATAAAAACAAACATTTCTCATTTAACTTTCTACATTTTTTTATATTTTTTTATATTTTTTCCTCCTCGCGCGATTAAAAAATTTATTAAGGTAGTATCTCTCCTTATGCCTGCAACAATTTTGTTAAAACCGAAAATCAAACAAGAATTAATTTTCGATTCATATAAACTTGCATAGAAACTAACAATTTAATAGAAAAATTCTTTGTATTTGTATTGGTTCTTTGCTCTAGATCCAAATATTGAAGGGATGGAACATGGAAAATACTGTTGACGAATTTGCATAATTGTCAATTCTTCACGGAGGAAAAGTGGTATCCTGGATAGGCCCACATTTAAACTTTGGTCCACTTGCTTCCAACTTTGCAACTTCAATTCGCTTAAAAACTAAACTTCGATCAAAGAATTACAATATAAAATGAGTAATGTTCCTTCTACAACTCTTACATAATTTTTGCATAACTTTAATTAATTTTTTTTTTTATGATTAATTATTAGATTTATTTTCTTATATGTCGGCCTTAAATATTCAATGGTTCATCTTAAAAAAAGTTGTTTGAGTTATGTGAAAAACATTACTCATATAAAAGGAAAGCTTTTAAGTTCTAAAGATATTTTCAAACTAAAGAGTATTTCGAATTGTTTTCTTCTCATATTTAGCTTCTATTTTTGTGGTGGTTAGATAACTTAATTTGTTTAATTTTTGAATTAAAAACAAAATAGAAGGCAAGAGATTTTGGATAATGGGTAGCTAAGAATGTAAGATTATGGACACCTTAGAACCTTATCTTCTAGAGGGTGGGTGGGATTCTCTTAAGATTAGATTTTTGGTTCTTTTTGGGGCCCAAAAGAAATGCCTTTGGCGTCGATTGATTCGGAGGATTTTGGACTTTGAAGGCGTATGTGAATATATATATATATGTGGAACAACAAGGACATTCATTCATAATGACAATTGTCCAATAGGATAGAGATTGATGTGGGATCCAATAGGATAGGGATTGATGTGGCATCATTGGATGTGCCACCCCACGTGCATATTACGTGGCAAGCTAATTTCTCCCCATCATTTGTTCTATAGTGGGCCTTTACAAGAAACGTTCCCCTAGCCCACTTGCTATGGGTTGGGCCATTGACCAAAATGTAGTGCCATTGACATGCAAGTTTTTTTTCTTATTTATTTATTTATTTTTTTCCGTCCAATCCAGCAGATACTTTTACAGATTTAGCAAGAGAAAAAAAAAAAATACAATGAAAAATAAACGAAATAGAGTGATACACAGGTATGGAACCAGGGGGTCATCGCCTCCCAATTTTGAAAATTTTCCTTAAAAATATAATATATATTATATTATAAAAATCATTCATAGTTGAAATTTAGCATAAGATATCCTAAGTTGATTGATTTTATTCTTAATTGTACTGTGTACCTTTGGGAGTTTTCCTCGTGTATCACTATCTTCCAAGTTAGCCACTAGATTTCGTTTTCCACCATTGTTTTTTCTATGGACAATCTTAGTTGGCCCAATCCAATCCGGACTCCACAGCGACAAACCACATATGTTTGATACGACTGGATATGGAGATGATGATGTTATGTACACGCCATTTATATCATTCGCTTGTTTTTTATTTTTTATTTTTTTAGGTACAGAATTCTCTTCCTAATCGCAGAAAAATGCTTTGCTTGAAAATACGTTTTTGAAAAATTTACAGTTTGAATATGCAGGAAAATCTACATTTTCAAACTCTATAGTGCATTTTAAAAAGAGAAATGTCATAAGTATATTTCCTACACATCTCATTTTTAAATTTATCATTGAATTTATGAAACCCATATTTAGGTCTCATAAATCTAATAGTGGATTTGAAACTTTGTTGTTAGGAGATGTATAAGGAACGAATGTCTATCACTTCTTTAAAAAAAAAAAAGTACAATTTTACAAATTAAATTGTGATTTTAAACGTCAAACTTTGATTTTACCAAACACTTAATTGTATTTTTGAAAATCATATTTTTAAATTGCACGTTTTAAAAATTATTATTTTTAAAACATAAGTTTTAAAATCGCAAATCCAAACAACCATTTCTCTCCTTTTATTTCTTTTTTCTTTTTTTGGGCGGTCATTGTCTATCTACCGTCGGAGCACGTTGTCTATTTTCTTTCCATTCCAATTCATATATACGTAGTTTGATTCCTGCTAGACCAGTTTTTGGTATGCTGTATACAACACGTTCTTTGATACTCTTCGCTATCCCACGATCACTGCAAAAACAGATGGGGTTAGGAGAACTCGTCGGACGGGGGCCGGAGGAAGTAAGTTTCTAAGGGAAAAGTTTGCTAAAGCACAATAATTCAGTCTCTGTTTCATGCCTGTTGTAAGGGCCTATTTATAAGCTAGTAGGTGGGGGAAAAGACAAATTATGGTTTCGTCCCCAGCCAGCACAAAAAGCATCGCCAAAGCCCATTTTGGGCTTAGATTATTTATTAGGCCCATATTGGGATTCTTTCCCAATTCGTCTTTGAAAAAATAGACTCCTAATTTAATGTGTGTGTGATCAATTGTGCAACAAAATATTAAATGCGAAATTTAAAAGAGACAAATATCTTGTTGACGAAGTGGAAACTCAATTAAGAGAAAAACCACTCAAAGATAGCCAAACCCAGAAAATATATTATTCAAAAGACAAAGCTAGTTACAAAGCACTCATACTCACATACCTCTAATGCAGTAATCATACATTTAACTCTGACACGTACCTGTGTGTGAACGCCTTCCAACAAGGTCTCTTACCTGAAAGGGTCTTCAATGGACTCCTTTATCTTAGGGCTCCTCCCAAAGTTAGACTTCACGAGTTGATCAAATCATACAATAAACACCCTAAGAGAGCTAGCACATATCTCAATCTCTGCCTAAACACTCTCTTTTTGTATAAAGGAATTCAATATTGCATTCTGTAAATAATATAAACCTAGCGACCTCTATTTGTAGGCTTTAGAAGACCTAATACAATACTGATTTGAAGTTCTCTTGGCGGTGTCCGGACTTAGACAGAAGGCATCCTGACAAGAAGCAGCAACCGACTTCCATAACGCGCTTCACGAGTTTCTTCATTAAACTTTAGTCTGTGCGTCCAGACATTGTTGCCCTAGCGTCCGGACGGTTGCATATTGTCTTCACCAACCGTGTCTGCTAAACTGTTTAGAATCTTCTCGAACAATGATTGGCATTTGAACATGTCTTTGGGCAGTCCAGACATCAACTAGGGAACCGACTTTTGCTAAGTTGTAAACTGCGCAGAATTTGCCTGGAATCCAGAAATTGTATTTTTGATGCTTATGACACAGATACTTGTAATATTAAGGCCTTTCCATAATTGAGAATTAAACTCTGAATATTATGGAAGACTCTGGATAATTACCGCATCCCTGTTTTAGCAGTACACAAATATGGCAGAGATTTTGTCAACAAAATGTAGCCAATAAAACTAACAAACTCCCCATTTGGCCATTCTAGGACATAATTCATTTGACCAGTTAAAAATATAATCTTGGTCCAAAAATTAAAAATAGTCCCCCTTTTTGTCTCAAAATGACAAATGGTAAACATAGTATCTGAAAACCATAGGAATAAAGTTCTAAAATCCAAAACAACAAAGATAATAGAGAAGTGTCTCAAAAGCCCAAATAATCAGAAGTTTGTAAAGCAACTGATAGAGAGAGGAACAAAAATCCTCAAAGCACCAAATCCTGCTTGTTAGTTTTTGTTGGCTGCATTTTGTTGACAAAATCACTATTATGTAATGTTGCTGTCATAAATAGGGATGCCGTATATTTCAGAATCTTCAAAGTGTTTCAGAAAAGCTATTTTCAAGTGTTTAAGAAAGATTATGTGCAGATTCCAACTCAGAAAAGTCGGATCCCATATTTTTGTCCGGACAGTTCAAGGTCGCATCTGTCCAGACGTCATGGTAACACGTCCAGACGCTCTTCAGAGTTCGAGAAGATTCTAGCTTTCCTTCGCAGACACGGAGTGGGAAGACAGTTTGCACCCGTTTGGACGACAGCGTAACACCGTCCGGATGGCGAGATCCTTGATACGGAAATTGCATGCTACATTGTGCGTGTGACGACCCTTTTTTTTTTTTTTTTTTTTTGAAAACATACAAATAAGTAATCACAGTGGCATGACTACGTGTCACTAAACCAACTCATAGTATACATTCCTTAACATGTACCTGATATATCAAAGTTACATAATATATGCAGCGGAATACAAAATCTAACTGCGGAAGTCAACATCAAAATCATAAAACTGTCCATTACACAAAATAGCCAATTAATGTCTATCTGTATTAAATTATGCATACAAAATAATGGCTACATCTACGTGTTACAAGTCACACTAGCCATATACAAAATATACAAAAATGGACCATTCGGGTCCGACACCCCTACGACTCAAGCGACGTGCTTAGTCGTAGTACTCCACATAGTGTGCAACGGAGTCATCCTTTGCATCATCAGTACCTGCATCTAAAGAAGCTCCATCTATACGGTTGTGGTGGTAGTCACATCTGTATAGGTGAGGGTATGAGTTCACCGCCTCAAAAAGAAGTGCTGAGGCCTCGGTAGTATAAAACTCACTAAGTATATAGTATACACAAACATAAATGCATGCAGAGTTCAACAACGTTATCCACAAATCATTAAGTTCACACTACAACACATTATCAAGTACAAGTCACGTTGTTCATCACACACTTACATATTATCACGGTTTCTACTAACAATATTCCACGCATACCATAAGCAATACTTTGAATTTTTACCAACTCCGCAGCTAGGGGCTACAACCCTTGGCTTATCCATAGAACCCAAGAATACCAACTCACCTATGCTAGAGCTACGACTCTAGGCGTAACACCGCCCGTAAAGCTACTACCCACAAGGCACACAACACACAAGTGCTAGAGCCACATACCCTAGACTTGTCTTGTACAACACCACCCGTAAAGCCACATACCCTTAAGGCAAACAAATACACGAGTGCTAGAGCCATATACCCTAGACTTACCTTTTATAACAGCGCCTGTAAAGCCACATACCCGCAGGGCAAACAAATACACGAGTGCTAGAGCCACATACCCTAGACTTACCTTTTACAACACCGCCCGTAAAGCCACATACCCACAGGGCAAATAAATACACGAGTGCTAGAGCCACATACCCTAGACTTACTTTTTACAACACCGGTCGTAAAGCCACATACTAGCAGGGCAAACAAATACAGGAGTGCTAGAGCCACATACTCTAGACTTACCTTTTACAACATCGCCCGTAAAGCCACATACCCACAAGGCAAACAAATACACGAGTGCTAGAGCCACATACCCTAGACTTACCTTCTACAACACCGCCCGTAAAGCCACATACCTGCAAGGCAAACAAATACACAAGTGCTAGAGCTACATACCCTAGACTTACCTTGTATACAAAGTACTCATAACAATCATTATCACAAGACTCATATTCAAATGCCAACAACCATTTATCCATGCAATTTACAATCCAATATATCCCAACTCAATCACAAACAATTTTATCAACAAATTCCATAATCATAACTACAACGAAACACTATCAATATCAACTTATCATCACAATTCCCAATTCAACAACTCACAATTCAATTACATATATCTTCACCAACAAATTCTATAATCATAAATGTAACCAAACACAACAAGACATAAATTTAAGTTCCTAGGGTTCCTCAGTGAGTAGGATACTCACCTTAGGCCGTTCGCACACCAATTCCAATGGCTCAAAGTTCAACTCGCAAAGCGCCACTAAAACACAATACAATGCACTAATTTAGCTTCATTTTTATTAATTGCACTAAGTAGCACTTTGAATCAGTCAAAGGATATGTCATAAATTACCCATAAAATTCTAGGGTTTCTAAACACATACCCATAATTTTAAAATGCTAATCTAACTGCAATAATATTAACTCATGGGTATTCACTTAGGGTTAATCACATAAAACATTACTTAAATAATTATACCCAAAAGTTAGGGTTAGAGAAATCTTACCCAAAGTTTACCAAACCAAAATCCGAGGTTTGGGTAGCCTCAAGCAACCTCCTAGTAGCCAAATACCTAAAGAACAATAGGATTAAACACACATTTTATGAGATTTTACCCAAAAACTCAAAAATATGAATTTAGCAATTTACCTCGAAAAAATCGGTCAAAACGTAGATCCACACGTGTAGATCACGTTTCCGAAGTTAGATTTGAGATTGGGGGCTTAAATCTTCATATATTTGGAAAACCCTAAAAAACTTTCCTTCGCTCCTTTTTTTTTTTTTTTTTTTTCACAGAGACTTGCACACGACCCTTCTTCTTTTCTTTTTAAGTGAGGTTCCCTTTTTTTTTTTTTCTTCTTCTTCTTTTTTCTTTTTTCTTTTGAGATGGGCCGCGTGGTCCTTCTCCTTTTCTTTTGATGCACCCCAAAACGGGGTGCATCGCATGTGGGGCTCAGGTGTGCGCCCCACCTACTTCAAATGAAGGGTCGTATGGCCCTTGATTCTTCTTATTTTATTTTTTCTATTTTATTTATTTCTTTTCTTTTTCTTTATTTTCTATTATTTTCTATTTTATATTTTCTTTGATTTTTTAATAACATTAAATTAACTTCTATAAATTATTTACCCAAATTTTGAATTTTAATTACTACATAATATCTCAGAAGTTACATTGTATCCGTCCCGACGACTGGGCAACATCGTATGGATGCGGTCCTGCTATGGCAATTACGTGTAGAGAAAGTGCAATCGGCCTTAATATGGAAACGCATGAAGCATGTTATGGAAAGCCGGTTGCACAAAAGACCGTCCAGATGCTCAATGCTTCTATCCGGACACCGCCTAGAGAAATCAGAGACAAGCTCGATTTAAGTCTTCTTAGCCTATAAACAGAGGCCTCTAGGCATGTATTCTTTGCAGAATTTGGTATTAAATTCTCTATAGCTTAGAGATGGTGTTTAGGGAGATATTGTGAAGATCTGCTAGCTCTCAAGCTGTTGTCGATGCGCTGTTGTCGATGCGTTGTTGCTATTCTCGTGTTGAAGTCTATCTTAGGGAGGAGCCCTAAGGTAAAGGAATCATTGAAGACCCCTTCAAGTAGATGACTTAGTTGGGAGGCATTCATGTTGTGTTACATGTTAGAGTTCAAGATATGATCGCTGCATAAGGGTATGTGAGTGTTACTGTCTTGTTACTAGCTTTGTCTTCTGAATAGTGGATTTATTGGGTTTGGCTGCCCCGGAGTGGTTTTTCTCTTAATTGAGTTTCCACTTCGTTGACAAAATATTTGTCTCAATTAAATTCTGCACTTTTGATATTTTGTTACATATTACACACACACACGGTTTAAATTAGAAGTCAATTTATTTTTCAATTGGTATTAGAACATGGTACTCTCTGTTTAGATTAATTTTTTGAGTGTGATCTTTTTGACTTCTATTTTATGATGGCTATGTCTCAAAATGTTAATTCTATTCCTGCCTTTGATGGCACAAACTATGGCTATTGGAAAGCTCGTATGCGTTTCTTTTTAAAATCAATTGATGTTTGGTAGATTGTATAATCTGGTTGGACTACGCAAGAGGATACAACTCTCAAACTAATTCCTCAAAAAAACGCACGACTTGCTAACGACAAAGCCCTCTATGCTCTATGTCAAGCTCTTTCACCTTCTGAATTCACAAGAATTTCAAACTGTGAATCCGCTGTAGAAGCATGGCAAATCTTAGAAACAACATATGAGGGAACAAAACTTGTTAAATCTGCCAAGCTCCAGATGTTGATTTCTAGATTTGAAGAACTTAAGATGCTTGAAGAAGAGACATTCGAGGAGTTTTACACTAAGATCAGCGACTTGAGAAACTCGATGGTGAGTCTCAGGAAGTCAGTCTCGGATGTAAAACTCATTTGAAAAATTCTAAGATCTTTGCTTGAGCGTTTCAGAATAAAAGTGACTACCATTGAAGAAAGCAAGGATCTAGATGAGATGAAGATTGAAGAGTTGGTGGGATCTCTTCAAACCTATGAGTATTCCTTGCCTCTAGTCAAGAAGGCAAAGAGAATTGCTCTCAAGTCATCTAAGAAGAAGGCCAGAGTCTCATCTAAGGAAGACTCTGATAATGAAGAAGATGTAGTGGAAATGCTGGCCAAGAACTTCGGGAAACTAATGAAGAATAACAAATTCAAGAAGAAGTTCGTCGAAAGACTAAAGAAGGCCCCTAGATAATTTGAGCCAGAAGAAGCTGAGAAGAAGGATCCAAGAGGTCCCATATGTTTGGAATGCTTAGGCTTTGGGCATATTCAGGCTGATTGTGGCAATCTCAAGTAGGGAAAAGGGAAGGCCTACAATGTGATTCTCAGTGATGAGTAAGAAGAAGAAGAAGAAACTCCTGCTAAAGATTAGAAATTTCTACCCTTTGTGGCTCCACATGAAGACCAGGAGGATTCTCAATCCTACTACTCTGAGCATAGTGATGAAGACGGGGAAGAACTCAAAGAGGCCTATAAAGTCCTCTATGTAGAGTACTTAAAGTTTAGGGAGACACGCCAACAACACGTACATGAGCTGAACAGTCTACAGAATGAGAAGAGTTCCTTGTAGCTCAAAATTCAAGACTTATAGGAGAAGTTGTTGGAGACACAGCTACAGTTGGAGAGGGTCAATGATGAAAAGCTTACCCACATGCTATCAATCCAGAAGAGCCCAATTGACAAGATCGGACTTGGGTATGTAGCTTATACCTCTGATATCCACTCTACTTCCAAGACTGTGTTTGTTAAGCCCACTATCCCCGAGGCCTTGGCCATCTGTGTGGATAATGGAAAGGAAGTAATTGGTGGAGATGTTTCGGCTGCTGCAAAAGCTACTCAAAAGCCTCATACCATTAGAAGGCCTCCTATATGCCACCACTGTTGTTTAAGTGGTCACATGCGACCTTAGTGCTGACTTCTCAAAGTTCAGAGATAGAAGGTCAAGAAGGAGTTACCAAGACAAGCTACATTCGGCACTAGACCTCTAGCCCAGCATCAGGCTCCATGGCATCAGACTCCATAGTATCAGCGGCAACAACAGTGATTTGTTCCTACCAATTAGAATTGCAAACCGAAGACAAACAAATCAAAGCACTGCATGAAGAAGCAGCAGAAGCATGAGAGTGACCAATTCTATAAGGAGTTGCCTATGTTGATGCGGAGCATGATAAGGAGGATGGATCACCAGATGAAGGCTTGTCAACAACTGCCACCGGGAAGGCAGACATGGATCAGAAAGGATGAAGCCATTCACCCCTTGAGGGGGAGTGGACTCACCAATGGTGAGGGTACACATGCCTAGGATTTCGTTCCTAATCCTAGAGCATTTCAGGTTTTATTGCATTGCATTTTGTTTTCTCCCTGACATATTTATGTTTGCCTTGCAATCTAGGAACCATTATTGTTTTATCCCCATTGTTTTCTCGGGTTGTCTTGAGAAACTTCTATAGGTACTATTTGGGGATGACAGAAAAAGCACGTCGGGCAGCTGCTTTTCTGTAAAAATTGAGGGAGAAGATGCATAATTTTTTTTTTTCTTTTGATAGCTTTATAGATATTGTATTTATTTTTTCCTGATATCTCACTTCATTGTGCATTGATTGAATATGCTTATATATAATTGAGAGTTTATGACTGATATCTGCTAAGTTTTCTTGTGCATCTTAATGCTAGATAGTTACTTTTCTCATGTGATGAAATATTGTGCACTATCCAAAGCTTCCCTAAGGTACTTTTTTTTTTTCTCTCTGATTTTTAACTTCTGGAAATTCTAATGAGAGATTTTTTTTTTTTTTTGCTAAGATGTTTAAATTGACCAATTCGCTAGTTGAACTTAGAACCCATAAATTCAGGCATTCTTTCAAGGTTGCAGCACCAAGTGATAAAAAGAATTTAAATTTCAGTTATATGGATATTTGAAAAGATCCATTGCTTTTGTGCTATAAATCCGTTCTTAAACTTGTTCCTAAAGAAACAGTCAGTGACCAAATCATTGCAGAAAAGTACTGCAGCTTAGGGGGAGTGTATCAGATGAGGGTAGCTGGGCCTTAGCAAAATAAGGTTTGAGTTTTGACTGATCTTTTTTTGATTTTCTCTTTTATTTAGAAAATTATATCAGCGAACTTCATATTTTATTAAGAATGCTTTCACACACACACACACATGCACTACATGAGTTGAGTAATCTATTTAAATTTTCTATCTGCAGGGAAATTTGTGCTTATTGAATACTTAACTCTCAATTATATGTTTGCATATTTTTGAAATGCTATTTGACTGCTTTATCAGTTGTTTATACATGCATGTTTTGAAGCTAACTATAGGGAAAAATATTTTTCTACAAATTTTCCTCCAATTTCAGAATTTTAGTGTGAAGCGCTCGGACGGACCTACTTTTGTGTCTAGACGCGTGCGGCTCAAACATCTAGTTGTTAAGTGACACGTCCGAATGCGCGTGGTCCTGCCGAGTGCTGACATGGCAGTGGCCGTCTTGATGGGTAAGTTATGCGTCCGGACAAGTACCCTACAGGTTTAAGTTTGCATCTTTTGTCCCCTACGCCGCACAAGCTTTTTATATTTCACTGTTTTCTTTTGAGTTTTTGCGATTTTGCTTGCATTTTCTCGTGCTTTCTCACAAGTTCTCTGCCTATTATGTCCTTTTCTTCATTTTGTCTCCATTCCAGGTATTTTGCTCTATCTTTTGTATTCTTTTCAGTTTATTTTAACTGTTAGTTTTTGATTGGCTGCATTCTATTGACAAAATCACTATCATGTAATGTTGCTGTTTTCACAGGGATGCCGTACATTCCAAAATCTTCAAGTTATCTATAGTTTATTTCTCTAAGATGGAAAGTACCTTATTATGATAAGTTCAGTGTCACAAGTATGAAGAAGGCTATTTTAGAAGGTCCAAGAAGATTCTATGCAGATTCCAACTCAGAGAAGTCGGATCCCAAGCATCAGTCCGGACGTACTTGTAAAACGTCCGGATGCTCATCAGTCAGCAACATTTGTCCGGACGATGTGGCAATACAGTCCGGACGCCTATCAGTGTCTAGAAACTTTGAACTGTTCAAGGTTGCATCCGTCCGGTCGTAATGGCAAATCATCCGGCCGCTCCTCAGAGTTCGAAAAGAATCCAGTGTTCAAGTGCATCCGTTCGGACGATGTGGCAATACCGTTCGAATGCCATTTAGTATTCGACAAGTAATAGGGTTTTTGTCTCAAACATAGTAATGGGAAGACAGCTGCAACCATCCGAACGATGTGTGTTCTGATCTGGACATTATCCTTGATAAGGCAAGTCGTGCATACAAAGTTCAACCGTCCGGACATCATTCTTCATGGTCCAAACGCTCAAGTTTCATATATGGAAATTGTGTGCATCAGTTTAACCGTTCGATCACTTATTTTATTTGTTGTTTTGTCGGTTCTTATTTTGAGACAATTTACTTTTATTCTTGGTTTGTTGAATATTAGTAATTTTGGTACTATGGATTTTATATATGTTAGTTTTTGTGTTGGCTACATTCTGTTGGACAAAATCACTTCTATGTAATGTTGCTGCTTTCACAGGGATGCTGCTTTATCCAGAGTATACTCTCTAGCTATGTTCTTCGAGAAGATTCTGTGAAGTTTTCAATGATTTATTTCGGTTCCCTGTCAGCCGTCCGGACGACGTGGTATTCCGTTCGGACGCTCATTAGTCAGCAACATCTGTCCAGACGCCCATCAGTGTCTAGAAGCTTCGAACAGTTCAAGTTTGCATCCGTCCGGACGTAATGGCAAATCATCCAGATGATCTTTAGAGTTCGATAAGATCCCAATGTTCCTGCGCATCCGTCCGGACGACGTGGTTATACCGTCCGGACGCCATTCAGTGTTTGACACAGTTATGGGAAGACGGCCGCTACCGTCCGGACGATGTGTGATCCCGTCCGAAAGATGTCCTTTATAAGGCAAGTCGTGCACTCTAAGTTCAACCGTCCGGACGTTAGTCTTCATGGTCCGGACAATCAAGCTTATGGAAATTACGTGCACCAGTTCAACCGTTCAGACATCAGTCTTCAGGGTCAAGACGCTCCAAGCCTTATTATGGCAATTACGTACAGCTGAAGTGCAACCGTCCGGACTCTAGGGAAACACCGTCCGGACGTGGCCTTGTTATGGAAGCTTTCAGTGCTACTTTGGAAAGGCGGTTGCAGTTGACCGTCCGGACGCTCTGTCAAGCCGTCCTGACACCCTCCGGTATTTTGGACATAACGTTTTACTCAAATATTGGATTGGGACGAAATTGGGGTCGTTGGAAAGCTAAGAAAAAGTTCTGTAATTTAAGTGTCCGGACGGCCATTAATAGCGTCCAAAAGGCCTACATCCGGAAGGAAAGATTTGCCCGTCCGGACGGCCTTGTAGAAAATTCCAGAATTACTTTCCGGACAAGAAAAACTTGGCCCGTCCGGACGGCCCTGGCTCCCGTCCGGACGTGCGCCACACAGAATCCATTTTTGACCTAATTTAGAGCTTCCTAAGCCTATAAATAAAAGGATCTAGGTATGTTTTCAACATAGAATTCGGTGGTGAATTCTCTACAGCTTAGAGAGGGTGTTTAGGGAGATATTGAAGATCTGCTAGCTCTTTAGCTTTGCCAGTGTGTGATTTGGCCCTAAGGTAAATGATTCCATTGAAGACCCCTTCAGGTAGGAGACCTGGTTGGGAGGCGTTCGTGTTGGGTCACACGTTAGAGAGCAAGGTACGACCACTGCATCAGGGGTATGTGAGTGTTACTATCTTGTATCTAGTCTTGTCTTCTGAATAATGGATATCCTGGGTTTGGCTGCCCCGGAGTGGTTTTTCTCTTAATTGAGTTTCCACTTCGTCAACAAAATATTTATCTCCTTTAATTGCACATTTAATATTTTGTTGCAAATTGTTCACACACACTTTTATAAATTAGAAGTCCATTTAATTTTTCAATTGGTATCAGAGCGGGTACACTCTGTTTAGGATTTATTTCCTGAGTGTGATCCTCATCTCTTGTGACTTCTATTTTTTTTATTACACCTTTTATCATGGATTTCTCTCAGTTATATGTAGAAAACCATGATATTGAGCTCTCTAAAGTTTTTGCAAAATTTGATAAACTTATTTCTCCAAAAGTGCTCAAAAAGGTGAAGCAAGAAAAAGAGTCTTTGATTGTTCAGTTGTCTGAATCACATGCTTTGATTGACTCTTTGCAATTTGAGAATACCATGCTATTTGACATTATTGATAAACATGAGAATAAATTAAAAGAATCTGAAGATCTCTTGAAAAAATTCTCTAGTGATAATTTAAAGAGCATGTTTTGTATTCATTCAGATATTCTTAACAAGCCTGGTTTAATTGTTAATGATTTGAGTGCTTCTACTTCAAATGCTTCCAATTCTAAATTAGATTCCATTATTATTAAGCCTGTGATAGTAGACACTGCTTGTTTGGATAATTCTTGCTTGAATAATTGTGTGATGCCCAAGCCCAAGGAATCAGGAACACGAGGTAAGTTTGTTCCTACTTGTCATAATTGTGGGAAAATTGGTCATATTAGGCCAAATTGTTATTTGTTGAAATCCCACAGGCCTTGGATTAAGCAGGATGCTATGAGGAAAAGTGAAGTTGATGATTCTTCCTCAGCAAAATATGTCCCTCCGCATAGGAGACATATAAAAGGCGAAGGCAATGTTATTTGTAAGAATGCTAATCATAATTTTGCAGAGAATACAAAGAAGCATTCAAAAAAAAGAAGCTTGCCTACACATCTCTGCGGCATCACCGGTCACATCCGATCCACATGCCCACAACTCCAGAAGTTGAAGGTTCAGAGGAAGCTGCCAACTAGAGCTAGGCACTCTACCTCCTACGACGCTTCAGGCTCCACGGCATCAGCAGCAGTTTGTTCCTGCCTATCAGAGTGTCAATCAAAGAAGAACAAATCAAGGCGCTACAAGAGAAAGTAGCAGAAGCCCATTAGCTACCATGACTATGAAGGGTTTCTGAGCCTGATGCAAGGTATGCTAAGGAGAATGGACAACATGGGCAAGACTTGCAAGCTACCGCTACGAGTCAAGCACGTATGGGTCAAGAAGGATGAGACCATTCACCCCTTGAGGGGGAGTGGACTCACCTAGTAAAGGTGAAGTCTTCCCATGCCTAGGATTTTGGTTCCTAAATCCTAGTGCATGTCAGGTATGTTTGCATTGCATTGTTTATCATGTCATATCTTATTCATGCCTTGCATTCTATTTGAGGAACATTTTATTCTATCCCCATATTTTCTCTACTTTTCTTGAGAAACATCTGCAGATATTTTTTTTGGGGATGACAGTTAAAGCACGTCGGGCGGTTGCTTTTCTGTCTTGGTATTTCTAAACCTCTCTCCATGAGGACAGGTTTGGTTTTACCTTACATGCTGGGATTAGATGTCATTTCCTTTTCCATAAGCATGTCTTTGTTGTTGTTTTTTTTCTATCTCATTTTTCAACAAAAAAAAAAAAAAATTGGGGGGAAGATGCGGAACTTTATTTCTTTCTTTTGATAGCTTTTCAGATATTGCATGTGTTTTTGCCTGATATCTCAGTTCATTGTGCATTGATTAAATATGCTTATATATGATTGAGAGTTTATGCATGATATTTGCTAAGTTTTCCTGTTGCATCTTAATGATAGATAGTTACTTTCCTCATGCGATGAAAATGTGCACTATCTAAGACTCCCCTAAGGTACATCTTTTCATTCTCTGACTTTTTGCTTCTAGAAATTCTAGATAAGAGAAGAGGTCTTTGATTAAGATGGTCAAATTGACCACATGCTAGTTGAACCTAGAGCCTAAAAATTCTAGCACTCTCTATGTTGCAGCACTATAAGAATCAAGCAGTAAATCATATGCATTATGCGCTTTTAAATTGTATATTCACTGCTTATGTGCTGAATTTGCTATATGCCTTGCCGTCTACGTGCAAGTAAAAATTTTACTTTGTCCTTCATGGTACAAGTAAAACAATTAGGTGCTGCATCTTAGGGGGAGTGTATCAGATGAGGGTGGCTAGGCCCTAGTATTTAATAAGGTTTGACTTTTGGCTGATCTTTCACTGATTTTCTCTCTTGTTTGAAAAATATGGCTGCTTTTTGTCATTCAGTGAATTTCATACCTTATTGAGAAAGTCTTCACACACACACACACGCATTGCATGAGTTGAGTAATCTATTTAAAATTTCTATCTGCAAGGAAATTTGTGCTTATTGAATACTTAACTCTCATTTATATCTTTGCATATTTTTGCAATGTTATTTGACTGCTTTATCAGTTGATTATACATGCGTGTTCTGAAGCTAACTTTTGGGAAAAATATTTTTCTCCACATTTTCCTCAAGTTTCAGATTTTCAAGTGTTAAGCATTCGGACGGACCTATTCTTCGTCCAGATGAGAGCAGTCTTTCCATATGTTGACCTAGCAGTTGCACATCTGGACAGGATCTCTATAGGTTTAAGACTTGCTTCTCATTCTCTGCCATACACACATCTTTGAATTATTATTGATTTATCATATCATGTTGTGTGTTTTTCTGGTGGAATTCTCCCGAGATTTTGGCAGTCTTTGCACATCTCTTCTCATCCCATGATCTTCATTGTGTCTTCCGTTATTCTTTTAAGTTTTTGTGCTTTTAGAATATTGGAATATTTGTTGATTGGGATATTTGCTTGAGATAATGTGCATAAAAACCTACTTTGTCTGTGTGTTGGGTGGATATTGTTATATCCATGCTATTTGGATTGCTATATTTACTTTTGTAATTCATACGCCTCCAGATTGCAAGTTGTTATAATACCACATTCTTTTTGGAACTAACAGGAACTAATATTTCCTTGTGGTGTTATTTTTGGATAGATTTCTGTTAAATTCTTTCAGGAATATGTTGTCCAGCAACTCCCAGCACAATATCTGACAGATGGATCCTTTGGAAAACTAGACTGTTGTTCAAGTCATATGTTCAAAACTTCCAAGGGTCTTAGGATTTGAGATGAGCTTTTTTCCCCAGCTCATGCAGAGCATTCCGTAGCATTCCCTCAGATCTGCATCCGTTAGAGGTTTAGTGGTGAACCTCCTCATTTATCTTGCAGACCAGTTGCTTAGAGGATGTCAATATGCGAATAATCAATTTCAGGCTTTGCAAAATCAAGAGATTGAGGGTTTTTCAGTCCATGGTTCCCAGCTTTCTGAGGTCGAAGCCGAAGTAGTACAAATCCAGCTTTTTATACGGTTTGCTCTCTGTTACTTGATTTCAGTGGATCAGCAGGATTTGGTACTTGGAGGATTTTTATTCCTCTTTTTGGGCCACTTGCAGACTTTTCTCTATTTTCCTATCGTTTTGGATTTTAGAAAGTTTTTGTCTGTAGATATTATTACTCTGTTTACCCTTATACTTTTGAGACATTGAGCGGGAGTAATTATTGTGCGGTTTTTTTTTTTTTTTTTTTTTTTTTTTTCTCATTACTCTGTTTTACCCTTTGTCCCTTTGTGACAAAAAAGGGGGAGTAATTGTTGATTTGGACTGGGATTGTATTTTTAACCGGTCAAGTGATTTTTGTCCCAGAATGGCCAAAGGGTGAGTTTGTTAGTTTTTGTGTTGGCTACATTCTGTTGGACAAAATCACTTTTATGTAATGTTGCTGCTTTCACAGGGATGCTGCTTTATCCAGAGTCTACTCTTCAGCTATGTTATTCGAGAAGATTATGTGAAGTTTTCAATGATTTATTTCGATTCCCTGTCAGCCGTCCGGACGACGTGGTATTCCGTCCGGACTCTCATCAGTCAGCAACATCCGTCTGGACGATGAGATCTTTCCGTCCGGACGCCCATCAGTGTCTAGAAGCTTCGAACAGTTCAAGGTTGCATCCGTCCGAATGTAATGGCAAATCGTCCGGACGCTCTTCAGAGTTCGAGAAGATCTCAGGGTTCTAGCGCATCCGTCTGGACGACGTGGTTATACCGTCCAGACACCATTCAGTGTTTGACAAGTATTAGGGTTTCTGCCTCAAGACACAGTTATGGGAAGACGACCGCTACCTTCCGGACGATGTGTGATCTTGTCTGGACGATGTCCTCCATAAGGCAAGTCGTTCACTCTAAGTTCAACCGTCCGGACGTCAGTCTTCATGGTCCGGATGATCAAGCTTCATATATGGAAATTACGTGCACCAGTTCAACCGTTCGGACATCAGTCTTCAGGGTCAGGATGCTCCAAGCCTTATTATGGTAATTACGTACAGCCGAAGTGCAACCGTCCGGACTCTAGGGAAACACCGTCCGGACGTGGCCTTGTTATGGAAGCTTTCAGTGGACTTTGGAAAGGCGGTTGCAGTTGACCATCCGGACGCTCGGTCAAGCCATCTGGACACCCTCCGGTATTTTGGACATAAATTTTTACTCAAACATCGGATTGGGATGAAATTGGCGTCGTTGGAAAGCTAAGAAAAAGTTATGTAATTTGAGCATCCGGACGGCCATTAATAGCATCCGAATGGCCTACGTCCGGACGGAAATATTTTTCCATCCGGACGGCCCTGCAGAAAATTCCAGAATTACTTTCCGGACAAGAAAAACTTGGCCCGTCCGGACGGCCCTGGTTCCCGTCCGGACTAGCGTCCCACAGAATCCGTTTTTGGCCTAATTTAGAGCTTCCTAAGCATATAAATAAGAGGCTCTAGGTATGCTTTCAACATAATATTCGGTGGTGAATTCTCTACAGCTTAGAGAGGGTGTTTAGGGAGATATTGAAGATCTGCTAGCTCTCTAGCTTTTCCTGTGTGTGATTTGATCAGCTGTGAAGTCTGTCTTAGGGGTTGGCCCTAAGGTAAAGGATTCCATTGAAGACCCATTCAGGTAGGAGACCTGGTTAGGAGGCGTTCGTGTTGGGTTACACATTAGAGAGCAAGGTACGATCACTGCATCAGGGGTATGTGAGTGTTACTATCTTGTATCTAGTCTTGTCTTCTGAATAGTGGATATCCTGGGTTTGGCTGCCCCGGAGTGGTTTTTCTCTTAATTGAGTTTCGACTTCGTCAACAAAATATTTGTCTCCTTTAATTCCGCATTTAATATTTTGTTGCACTGGTTCACGTGTACTTGTATAAATTAGAAGTCCATTTAATTTTTCAATATACTCTGTTTACCCTTGTCCTGTTGACATTAAGGGGGAGTATTTTATAACTGTGGTTTTTCTACTCTGTTTACCCTTTGTCATTTTGAGACAAAAAGGGGGACTCTCACAATCTGAATTCGTAAGAATTTCAAATAGTGAGTCCGCTAAAGAAGCATGACGAATTCTGGAAACAACATATGAAGGCACTAAACTTGTTAAATTTGCTAAACTTCAAATTTTGATTTCCAAATTTGAAGAAATTAAGATGTTGGAGGATGAGACATTTGGAGAGTTTTACTCCAAGATGAGCGACCTAAGAAACCAAATGGTGAGTCTTGGGAAAACCGTCTCGGATGTAAAACTCATCCGCAAAATTCTAAGATCTTTGCTTGAGCATTTCAGGATCAAGGTAACCACAATTGAAGAGAGCAAAGATCTCGAAGAAATGAAGATTGAAGAGTTGGTGGGATCTCTTCAAACTTATGAGCTGTCCTTGCCCCCAGTTAAGAAGCTAAAAACCATTGCTCTAAAAGCTTCAAAGAAGAAGGTCAAAGTCTCATCTGGAGATGACTCTGAGGATGAAGAAAAAGTTGTGGCCATGCTGGCCAAGAACTTTGAAAGTTTAATGAGAAATGAGCGGTTCAAAAAGAAATTTTCCAAAAAAATGAAGAAGGTCCCCAGAGAAGTTGAACTTGAGGAAACCGAGAAGAATCCTAGGGGCCTAAGATGTTATGAATGCTCAGGGTTTGGGCATATTCGGGCCGATTGTGGGAATCTCCAGCAAGGTAAGGGGAAGGCTTATAACGCGACTCTCAATGATGAGTCCAAAGAAGAAGAAGCTCCTGAGCAAGAGAAATTTCTAGCCTTTGTGGCTCCACATGTCGAAGAAGAAGATTCTTACTCAGAGCATAGTGATGATGAGGAAGAACTTAAGGAGGCTTATAAAACTTGTTAGCCCTATGGCGTCAATCCGATTATGTTGCAAATATTTTGATGATAAAAAATTATATCTTGTTGCTCTAATGTATTTACTTCAAGTATGA
>JAJPGS010000437.1:2442500-2450000 GCA_028654335.1 Alnus rubra | reverse complement strand
GTGTGTCTTCAACAAGGAAGGCTTGGGATATACTCCTGAGAATAAACAAAAGTTTTATAAAAAATTCTTTGTTAAAGAATTCTGCTCCAATTCTTCATTCACTACGTGCAAGTCTTGTGGAAGTGATGGGCCCCATGGTAGGCCAAATCTTAAAGATCCCTTACAAGTTCCAGATGGGCCAATCACAAAGTCAAGGGCGAAGAAGATCAAGGAGGCAATGCAAGGATTGGTGCAATCCACTTGGACCGAGTTTGCAAATTTATCGAGCAAGACTCCAACATTCAAGATGGGCTTGAAAGAAGAAGAACCAACTTTAATTCATGTGATACAAGCAACAGATGGGGGCGGCATAGCCTAGTGGCTTCTTGCAAACTCTTTATTTCACTAAGTATAGGCATGTGGGCTTATTTTTATGTTTCTATGGTTGTAGGCCTTTAGGCCTATTTGTTTTATTAAGTGGACTTCTTTTATTAGCTATAGAAGTGTAGTTTAGGATATTTTGGGCTTGAAGATGTTCAGCCCATGTCTTTTAATTGATGTAGGCCTTAGTAGAGTTAGGGTTTCATGGAGAGGTTTTAAAAAGACTTGTAGCCGCATATGCTAGACAAGTTGATTGTGAATGAAGTTTTTTTCTTCATAGAAAACTTTTTCAGTTTTCTCTATGATGAGTGTCAAATATTGCATATGTGGACCCCTTAATTTGCATTTACTAAACCTTTAGTTTTGTTATTTTCTAATGTTTTTGGTTAGTTTTGGTATTTTAGTATTTTGCAGGTCATTGAGAGAAAACAATAGCTTTAAGGTGAAAGAAAGCACACTTTGAGAAGACCTAGAGGATGTGGGTATGTTCAACCAAATCAAGGAGAGGACAAAATCAGAATTTCTCTAATTGGAGTCAAAATCGGATTAGAATTCAGATTCTGCACATGTCACAGTATTTTGGCCATAACTTTCAGCTCAAGTATCCGATTAAGGTGAATCAAGTGGAGTTGAAAATCTAAATCAATTTTATACAAATCCTTATGAAATAGGAATTTCCTAATTCGGATGTCTACTATGCCAAAAGTGCCCCGCAATAAAAGGCCGCAAATCTGGACGAATTTGGAGTCCTTTTCCTTCTTGGATTGTGTTTTGAGTTTCCTACTCAAACTAGAAGACTAACCTCCGATTTTTCTAGAAATTCTAGGGCTTCTAGGATTTGTTTTCTCCCTATAAATAGACCTCTAAGCCTCATGAAAAAGGGGGGGAGCTAGAGACCAAATCTATTATTTTCTTTTTAGTTTAGTTTTTCTTTAGTTTAGAATTTAATTTTCATAGCCATGTGTTGCTAATTTTTCAACTAAGGTTGAGGATGAAGCCTCACCATTGAAGAGCACCAATATTTTCATGTAAGTTTATACTATCTGATTTTATTTGGTTTAATTTTTTCAATGTTTTACTTCTTTTCAATTTGTGGGATGATTCTTGGATATCTTTTGTGATTTAAGGATACATTTGATGATTTGAGATAATTTCACATAATTGATTGCTTCGGTTTTTATTTATCAAAACGTTGGATATTCATTGTGTTTCGTTCTACGGATACATTTGATGATTTGGTTTAAACCGGATATCTTTTGTGATTTGTGCAAAGAACGGATTCATTGAATGATTTAATGATTTTTTTAAGCATAGTAGAACATACCTAAGATTTGTATGGTGAGAACTTCGGATGTGTATTGATGAACATGAGAATATGTTGCTATGATTTGGTGGGTGTGGATTCCAAAACCTTAGTACCTTTTTTCTTTTGTTTTATTTTACTTTATTTAGTTTATGTTTTTTTTTATTTATCAAAAATCAAAATCTCTTAATTTTTGGAACTAGGTTAAGATTTAATTAATTTAGTCATAAATTTGTTTTCAAGAACACAATTCCCTATGGGATCGACCTCGCACTTGCAAAACCCTTTATTGCAAACGATTCGTGCACTTGCAAGTACATTTAAAATTCACATCACTCTACTTGTTCTTGATTGAACTAAGAACTTATCAAAGGCAAACCCTTTGTGGCGTTCTAACCAAATTTAGGTTCTTGAAACAAGATTTCAACGGGTCTAGATCTTCTTGACTTGATTTTTTGCTTTCTTGGGTAGGTTTCAATTTGATTGTGGGTTCAAAGGGGATTTCATCCTGCGGGTTCACATCATTTAGTATCAGAGCTCAGGCTCCAAATCAGGTCTTATTTATCCTTTTTCCTTTTTCTTTTCTTTTTCTTCTTTTCCTTTTTTTTTAGTTCTTGCATTCCTTTCTTCATTCTTATTAATTTTGTGTGTCCTGTTCAAAAAAAAATAATAATAATAATCCGTGTGTTAGAATTCAGATCTGTGATTTTCACAATTGGTTACTCGTGTACTTGATTCAGGAATTCAGATTTGTGAATTCTTTAATTAATTACACCAGTCTATGTTTTAATTTTTCAGATCTGAAATTGTCAGATTTGAATTCCATTCTTGATTGCTTTTGCGAATCTTTGCTTAAATTTTTCAGATTTGAATCCTTGCTTTAACTTCCATATCTGTAATTTTTCAAATTTAAAAAAAAAAAAAAAAAAAAAGAAGAAGAAGAAGAAAGAAATTTCAAAAAAAAAAAAAAAAAAGAAAACGAAAAAAAAAAAAAAAAAAGAAGAAAGAAATTTCAAAAAAAAAGAAAAAAAGAAGAAGCTATTTGATATACTTTGCAATCCGAAAATTGAAGTGATTTGGTGTTGATTGATCTTTATCTTCAAAGGGATCGAGTGTATCATCTTTAGTATCTTGTGTCATAATTGTTCTTTCCTCGTACAAATTCTTTTAGATCCGTGTCATTTTATTCCTTTCTTGTTTCTGGAATCTGTTGCTAGTTGGAATAATACAAGGTGATGTCTTGATTTAGTTCAACTAGTTCTTAAAGAACTTGAAAGGGAAAACAGGTGAGGTGAAAGACTAAAAGAGTGGAAACACGAGTGGAGTGACAATATTTGAGTGTAAACACGCAAGGGAGTGTGTGAGGTTTTTACCATTAACATATTTTTTGTTTTGTAGTGCATTGAAAATGTCTCATAAGAGTGACTCAACACCTAAGGAGGAGGTGGATAATTCATTCTTTGTATTGCGGGCCATGCAACAACAGTTTGAACAGTTGAATTTGGTGTTGGAGGAGGTGAAGAATAGGATGGATCAGCAAGAGGTAGTCATTAGAAATCTGCAAGGTGGGCGAGATAGGAGGAGACGTGCGCCTAGCATTGAAAATGAGTTTGAAAACGAAGGAGATGATGATGAGGAGGAAGACATAGCATCTGAAGTTGGAAGGGGCGGAGTTGACAGACCTAGAGGAGGTAGGCGTGGAAGAGGACATGGGAGAAATCCAAGGGGTCGAGATGAGGTAGATAGGAACCTTGGGAGCATCAAAATGAAAATACCATCTTTCCAAGGTAGGACTGACCCTGAAGCCTATTTAGAGTGGGAGAAGAAAATAGAGTTGATTTTTGATTGTCACAATTATTCAGAAGATAAGAAGGTGAAGTTGGCAGTAATTGAGTTCACTGATTATGCAATTATTTGGTTGGATCAATTAATGACCAATAGGAGGAAGAATCATGAGAGACCTATAGAAAGATGGGGTGAGTTGAAAGCTCTCATGAGGCGAAGATTTGTACCTAGCCACTACTATAGAGACCTCTACCAAAAATTACAAAACCTTATACAAGGGTCAAGGAGTGTAGAAGATTACCATAAGGAGATGGAGGTGTCTATGATTCGGGCCAATGTAGAGGAGGATCGGGAGGCCACAATGGCCAGATTTTTAAGTGGTTTGAATAGGGACATAGCCAATGTAGTTGAGTTGCAACATTATGTGGAGGTAGAAGATATGGTGCACATGGCTATGAAGGTGGAGAGGCAATTAAAGAGAAAGGGGGCAGCAAGGTATACTTCAGTTTCTAGCACTCCTTGGAAACCAAAGTGGGATAGAAATGATCACGCTGTAGTAAAGGGGAAGGCTGAACCACCTAAGGGAAAAGATGAGGGAACTAGCAAGAACAAACCCAAGGTTGATTTCCAACCTTCAAGGAATAGTGATATTAAATGTTTTATGTGTTTGGGTTCAGGGCACATTGCGTCTCAATGTCCAAACAAGTGAGTGATGGTTCTGCGAGACAATGGGGAGGTGATGACTGATAGTGAAGATGATAGTGATGAGATGCCCGAGTTGGTTAATGCTAGTGATGATGATGGAGTGGAATACCCCGTAGAAGGTGAGTCTCTTGTTGCCAGGCGTGCTCTCAATACGCAAATTAAGATAGACGATATGGAGCAACAGAGAGAGAACATATTTCATACCAGATGTTATGTAAACAACAAGGTTTGTAGTATGATTATAGACGGGGGAAGTTGCACCAATGTAGCTAGTACCACCCTAGTTGAATTTTGAGCTTACCTTTATTGAAGCACCCTAGACCTTATAAGTTGCAATGGTTGAATGAATGTGGGGAGGTCAAGTTCAATAAGCAAGTTTTGGTGACTTTTACCATTGGGAGGTATAGTGATGAGGTGCTTTGTGATGTAGTTCCTAGCATGCTGGCCATATTTTGTTGGGGAGGCCATGGCAATATGATAGGAGGGTGATTCATGATGGGTTTACAAACAGGTACAACTTTGTGAAGGATGGAAAAACATTCAAGCTTGCTCCTTTAACCCCAAAACAAGTCTATGAGGACCAACTGAAGCTGAAAAGTGAGATTGAGCAAAAAAGAAAGAGTGAAAAAGAAAATAGAGAGGTGCTTGAGAATAAAGAAAAGAGAGTGGAGCCATGAGAGAAAAAAGAAAGAGGACTTGCAGAGAGAAAAGGGAAGGCAAAGATGAGTTTTTATGCAAAAGAGAGTGAGGTTAAGAGGGCCTTCTTAGCAGATCAGCCTATGATTTTTCTTGTTTACAAAGAATCTTATCTTAATCTTGATGAAACTAACCAATCTCTTCCTAGTTTGGATCTTTCTTTGTTACAGGAGTTTGATGATGTATTTCCGGAGGAGATGCTGAGTGGGTTGCCACCCATTAGAGGCATTGAGCACCAAATTGATTTATACCCGGAGCAGTTATTCCAAACCGACCAGCCTATAGGAGTAATCCGGAGGAGTCCAAGGAGCTTCAAAGGCAAGTTGAAGATTTGTTGAGCAAGGGGTACGTGAGGGAGAGCATGAGCCCATGTGCAGTACCAGTGCTACTAGTGCCAAAGAAGGATGGGACTTGGAGGATGTGCATTGATTGCAGAGCGGTCAACAATATTACGGTAAAGTACCGTCATCCCATTCCTAGATTAGATGATATGCTTGATGAATTGCATGGCTCATGTATTTTCAGTAAAATAGATCTTAAAAGTGGATATCATCAAATTAGAATGAAAGAGGGAGATGAATGGAAAACTGCTTTTAAGACTAAACATGGACTTTATGAATGGTTGGTTATGCCATTTGGACTTACAAATGTGCCTAGTACTTTCATGAGATTAATGAACCATGTATTACGTGCGTTCATAGGCAAATTTGTAGTCGTGTACTTTGATGATATCTTAGTGTACAACATGAACTTAGATGAACATATTGAGCATTTAAGATGTGTGTTAGATGTGTTGAGATGTGAAAAGTTGTATGCTAATTTTAAGAAATGTACCTTTTGCATGGAAAAAGTTGTTTTTCTTGGTTATGTTGTTAGTACAAAAGGTATTGAGGTGGATGAAGAAAAAGTAAAGGCTATCAAGGAGTGGCCAACGCCTAAAAGCATCACTGAGGTAAGAAGCTTTCATGGTTTAGCTAGCTTTTATATGCGTTTTGTTAAGGATTTTAGCACCATTGCTGCACCACTCACTGAAATAATTAAAAAGAATGTTGGATTTCATTGGGGGAGTGATCAAGCAAATGCATTTGCTACTATCAAAGAAAGGTTATGGTCTACACCTGTGTTAGCATTACCTGACTTTAACAAAACTTTTGAGATTGAATGTGATGCCTCAGGATTAGGAATTGGAGCCGTTTTAATGCAGGATAGGCGGCCCATAGCCTTCTTCAGTGAGAAGCTAAGTGGGGCGGCCTTGAATTACCCCACTTATGACAAAGAACTTTATGCTCTTGTTCGCACTCTAGAGACGTGGCAGCACTACCTTTGGCCTAAGGAATTTGTGATCCACACCGATCATGAATCATTAAAGCATCTCAAGAGTCAAGGTAAATTAAATAAGTGACATGCTAGATGGATTGAATACATTGAGACCTTTCCCTATGTCATCCGTTACAAGCAAGGTAAGGAGAACATTGTTGCTAATGCTTTATCACGAAGGTATGTACTTCTTACTTCTCTGAGTGCTAAAATGCTTGGGTTTGAATATGTGAAAGACATGTATGCCAATGACGCTGATTTTTCTAATGTGTATATAGCGTGTGATAAAGCGGCATTTGGTAAGTTTTACAAGCATGATGGTTATTTGTTTAAAGAAAGCAAATTGTGTGTGCCAAATTGTTCAATGCGTGAATTATTGGTACGTGAGGCACATGGTGGGGGATTAATGGGACATTTTGGTGTGAGGAAAACCTTAGAAATTTTACATGAACATTTCCTTTGGCCTAGGATGAGGAGAGACGTCACTCGAATATGTGATAGGTGCATTACATGTCGCAAGGCCAAATCTAAGGTTTTACCACACGGGTTGTATACACCCTTACCCGTTCCCAGTGAGCCATGGGTAGACATATCTATGGACTTTGTTTTGGGGTTGCCTAGGACAAAAAAAGGTAGTGATTCTATTTTTGTGATAGTGGACAGATTTAGTAAAATGGCACATTTCATTCCTTGCCATAAAACAGATGATGCTACCAACATAGCTGATTTGTTTTTCAAGGAAATAGTGTGACTCCATGGTGTCCCCCGGAGTATTGTTTCTGATAGGGATGTTAAATTCCTTAGCTACTTTTGGAAGGTTTTGTGGGGAAAATTAGGTACAAAACTTTTATTTTCCACTATTTGTCATCCACAGACTGACGGACAGACTGAAGTAGTCAACAGGACTTTAACTCAACTCTTACGCACTGTCATTCAAAAGAATTTGAAAACTTGGGTCCTCCTGTTTACCATTTATAGAGTTTGCATATAATAGGACTATGCATACTACTACTTCTTATTCTCCCTTTGAAATTGTTTATGGTTTTAATCCACTTACTCCTTTAGATTTGATGCCTTTACCTATTGATGACAGGAGTAGTTTGGATGGACACAGGAAGGCCGAATTGGTGAAGTCAATTCATGAGAGGGTACGACTTCAAATTGCGTAGAAGAATGAAAAGTTTGCTTCCCAAGCCAATAAAGGGCGAAGGCGTGTCATCTTTGAACCAAGCGATTGGGTTTGGGTTCACATGCGCAAAGAATGATTCCCAGCCCATGGAAGGACTAAATTGCATCCTCGCGGCGATGGACCTTTCCAAATCCTTGAGAAAATT
>JAJPGS010000437.1:2435000-2437500 GCA_028654335.1 Alnus rubra | reverse complement strand
ATAAAATACGTGGCTTTAAACACGGTATTTTAATCCCCGATAAATAATAAGGAATACATGGATATTTATGAAAATAGATATTCATTGGTCTTATTATTTATAAACTGTAATTTTATAAATGAAGAATAATATTATTGTACTCTAATAATATTACGAGACTAATTAATAGACAGATTGAATTAATCAGTGGATTAATTGATGCGATAATATTATCAAATAATATTAATGTGTAATATTCACTGCGTGTAATATTACTGTGCAATATATATTTAGTTTATAATTTATGATGTTAAAATATTATTGAGATAATAATATTGACAATGAAACGAACTAGAATCAAAATGGACTTAGTGTATAATTTTAATGAATTATACATAATGGTAAAGACCAATATAAAAATATCTAGAGGGATATTTCTATGAGAGATATTTTTATAAGAGATATTTTATATAAACTTAGCTACTAAGTTTTGTGCAAAAATATCTAGTGATATTTTACTAAACTTAATCATTAAGAAAAATAATATCTCCTCTCTTTTATTATAACCGGACAACACTTCTTCTTTTTCTTCTTTCTTTCTTCTCTGTTCTTCGTCCCTTCTTCTTTCTTCTTCTACCCGAGAATAGAGAGGGAGCCGAGAGGAGAGAAACAGAGACGAGAGAGTGAGATTGAGAGACGAGAGATGAGAACAGAGACGAGAGAGACCGAGAGATCGGGAGAGATAGGATCCGTGAGTGGGAGACCCGACGAGGCAGGAAGGAAATCCGACCGCTCAGAGGTCCGGTTCTCGGTGGGTGGTGCTGGGTCATCGCCGGCAGAGCCAAAGCTGACGATCGGCGGAACCCAGGGGTTTGAATCCACGACCCGTTAGCCCAGAAACCCGCGACCCGCAAGCTAAACCCGACGGATCCGGGAGAATCCGTGTGACCCGATCCTTCTGGAGGTCTGATCCTCCATGTCCGGCGGTTTCCGGTGAGCCGTGACCTGTGTGCAGCGACCCAGACGAAGACCCGAAGGCCCGTGACCCGAAAACCCGACCCGGTGGCCCGTCAGACCCGACAGGAAGACCCGGTTCTTCCTGTGCACTTTCCGGGGACTTTTCCGGCGGAATCAGTGGCGTTTTCCGATGGATTTGCTATGAAAAATCCTTGGGGTAAATTCCTACAACCAATGATGATTAATTTTGTGGATTAATTTGTTGATTGTTGAAATTAGGGTTTTATGATTTTGGGGGTTTTCTATGGATTGATTAGGGGATTTCATTAATTAATGATAGGGTATTTTTGTATGTTGATTTCCTTGTCTTGTGTTCCTGTTCCGGCTGGTTGGGTGTCGGCAGTGGCTACGGCTAATTGAAATTGGATGTTGGGTGTTCTAAGGATTCGGTCAGTAGAGATATGTGTATTGTAATGAGGGTTTTTGCTAGTTGTTTTGGTGTCTATTTCAGTTATGGTATATTTGAGAGATAGGTGTTGTTATTTGGGTTGTTCTAACCAAATCAATTGATGAGTTTTATTGTTGGCGGATTAAATGGATAAGTGAAGAGTCTGCTGATTTTCTGATTATAAGTTTTATTAATGAATTTAGTTATATTGAAGATGGGACAGATGGTATTGATAGGATGATTTTGATAGATTTATTGTGATTAGCTGTGTATGAGCTAATTTGGAGTTGTTGGAAACGTTTAGTGTTCTTGCCGGCTATGTAGGGTATTGAGCAGTAATTTGTGATTTTCTTGTGTATGTGTTTTGGTTGTTCTTGGTGGAATCGATCTAGAACAAAAATTGGATTCCCTGTTTTTGGTGTTAGCTGTGAGGTGGATTCGATTATATGGAAGTGGTAATTGGTAATTGATTTTATATGATTCGATTTCTTTAATTAAAGCTTGGTTATATAATCTAAGGAGAATATATGAATATTATTATAGAATGGTTATATGATTTAAATATGAGAACATGTTCATGTATTGAGTTCTCTTTAATTATAATTATGTTCAAATATCTTTTCTGGTTGGTTGTGTATTATGGTTAAAAGCTTTTGAAGTTGACAATGTGGTAATAATACCTTACTAAAAATATGCATGGGTTTCTTTATGACTAATTGATCTATGCTTTGGAAATGAAGTATAATATTTTAGCTGTGTTCTTTGTTATGATAGGAATATAGATTATAGTACTAATGTTTGGAAATTAACATGTTGAATTCTAGTCATGATGATTGCTTCTATGTATGTGTATATGTATAAAAAATGGAATTCATGTTTAGGCAAGAGTTTCTAGAAAGAAACGATATTGACCTTGTATGCACATGTATATGTATTTGCTGCAGATGATGAACTGAGACTGCATAAAAGGGCTGTAAGTATAAATTACTTACTGAAGGTAGTATTGGATTTCAATAGTGTTGTGTTTATGTTTTATTTTAATTGGATGTGCATGACTGATTATTGCATACTGTTAATAATCAACCTATTAATATTGGGCGCGACGTCTCCCAAAGG